>QOVD01002438.1:0-51973 GCA_003521225.1 Tuber microsphaerosporum
GGTTACTCCTGAGTGAGTGAACTTTATTGCTGTTGGCTGACCCAAGAAAATGGAGGGGCGATAATTGGCGCTGTAGATCGTTGCCTGTTTAATACGGAGGGGCAATTGGGTTTTGCGGAAAAGAAAAAAAAAAGAAAGAAAGATCCAGGGAAAGGGTTTGAGTGGGATTCAAGCTCAACTTACGAGCAGCTACCGGTACCTAAACTACAAACCTGCCACCGCTCACATACACCAGCTGACCGAAGGAGAGAGAAAACAAAACAATGGCAAAAACACGCCCCTCAAAATCAAAGTCGAAATCAAAGTCAAAGTCGAAACCCGGCAAACGAGAAAAATCAGTCCTCAATTCAACTGGTGCATTTTCCACAAACCCGCACGCAACAACAACTTCCTCAACCTCCAATTCTAACCCGCCAATAGCGAAACCGGACGAAGGCCTTCTCGCTGAAGCCACCGCCCTCCTCCACGAGAGCTCCTCTCCGGACGCTGCGCTCCCGCTCTTGAAAAAGTATCTCCGGACGAACCCGAATTCCCCACAAGCTTTTGACCTCCTCGGCGAAGCGCACATAGAACTTGGCGATACAGAAGCAGCCTTCGCCGCATTCTCCCACTCCGCCTCGCTAGATCCTGAAGGTCAGGCCTCTCCGGTGGGTACAGGTCCCGAGAAATTCCTCTGGCTGGCTCAGTTAAGCTCCGCCGAGACGGCAGTAGTATACTACGAGCGAGGTGTGGAGATCATAAAGCGCTGGTTGTCCACCTCTACTGCCTTAGAACCCGCCACTACCGCCGAGCGCGGCTTGCCGAAAAAGCTTGTGTCGGCACTATGTGGCCTGGCAGAGATCTACATGAGCGATCTGTGTATGTCTCCGGATGCTGAATCGCTATGCGAACGTTACGTCACTGAGGCACTACTTGCGCTGCCGGAATCTGCCATTGCACTGCAGACGCTGGCTAGTATGCGGATTTCCCAGCAAAGGGTTGAAGATGCGGTCGCTGCGCTGAAGAGGGCGTTCGACGGGTGGAAAGGGTTGCCCCCCGCGCATGAGGATGTGCCGCCGTATGCGGACAGGGTCAACCTCTCCAAGTTACTGGTTGAGACGGGGGAGTATGAAGTCGCCTTGGAGGTTCTGGAGAGGTTGAAGGAGGAGGATGATCAGTTGCCGGATTTGTGGTATTTGGGCGGGTGGTGCCTGTTCCTGCTCGGTGAGGGGCAGAAGGAGAGGGAGGGCGGCGAGGATGAGTGGGAGGAGAGTTGGGAGGCAGCGAGGGAGTGGCTGGAGAATTGCCTTTTGGTGAGTCGCCTTCTTTCTTGGGGGTCCGTACTTGGCTAACTCGTGCGGTAGCTGTATGACGCGCTCGAATGGGAAGACGAAGGCATCAGGGACCACGCGAAGGAGATAATGTCTAACATTGAAAAGGAACTTCCGGAAGGAATGGATGAAGGGGAAGGCGCAGAGGGCGATGGAGAAGACGGGGAAGGAGAAGAAGGGGAATGGGAGAGTGATGATGCTGATGATGAGATGAAGGATTAACACCCGAGTGATGCTGTGTGATACATCTCATCCAAGCCAGACTAAAGCTTGCTCTTTAGCCTCTCAGTCTTTGTATATAGCCTACAGTTATTCTCAGAAGCATAATTCTTATTATTACCCTCGGAGTTGAGTTATAATACCTCTCTGATATTTTTTGCTTCGGCTCTGATTGGGACTGGGAATCGCTAGGATGTGTATATCATACGCTACAGATGTCGCAAACCGACCGGGACCTCCGGTTTATCATAATATTACACCCCATTTTTTGCCGTTAGAGTGCCACCCCGATAAATAAAATAGTAGCTAAACATACAAAACCCGCCCCCCGTAATATCAAGACTACCGTCGCTTCCCGCCTTCACGATTCACGATACCTATTAACTACCTCAGTAGCTCGCGAGCCCAAAAGCATCCATAAGCTCAACATCCCAACCTCGATTAATAGTCGCCCACATTTTCTCGAAATCCACACACTCTCCACTGCTTACGCTATCTGCCTCACTGGTTTCACTAACAGTGTTAAGCCCCAACCGCCAGAGATGATCGTCCTCCCTGTCACGTGGGGTACGGTACCTGCTTTGGGGTGTTAGTACCAACGACCCCGGGTCTGGGCAACATCGTAATATACAGGATGGACGAATCCCCAAAGCATGGTACACCGTTTTCTGACACGCAAGCCTGCAAGACATGCTTATGGATTATGACTAGAGTGCACGGCGTATAGCGGTATTGGCCATACGTGAAGGAAGCTATTTAAGGTCATTATTTTCCCCATAGTTCTTATCATCGATAAGTATACCCCCCCTCAGTTTTTACTTCCCCGAATCTCTACCCGCACTCCCACACAGACCCCCGGAGCTATATAGCGTCTGCAATATCTAGGGTTCCGATCCCGAGAGGGCAGATTTTGTTTTAATGGAGTTATGAGGTTGCTTATTTAGTGCGTTCACTTGTTGGTTCACGATCTGTCACTCGCCTGGAATCTGGTATAAGCTTGATGGAGATTCCGCACGTCGGACAAGGCAGAGAGGGGGGAGGGAGGGAGGAGGGAAGCTATCAGTGCATGTTCAGCTATATACAAGTGTTTAAAACGGTAGGCGCCAATAGTACCGATACCTTGATGGGCTATAAGTTAATCATTCACACGACTTCTCGCAAGACATCTGAGCAGCAGACCAACCTTAAAGTCCCGCCAGCCCCTCTCCCAACTAAATAACCCAGGTACATCTAGCACTATCCCCAGCGAGCCCAACAACTCCAGGAAGCGTAAGAGAGCCTCTCTACATTTTTAACCCCCGCTATGTCTCTCCTACCAACAAAGCATCCTAGCCAACATGCTAACCCAGTGGCATGTGGAGGAGGCACGAAAGACCTGGAAGCCACGTAACAATACGATCGTACTATACGGCAGATTTTGCATCGGCATTGCTGGCTCTCAGCAAATGACAGTGCAAGCTGTATGCGATTTTAACGGTGGAGGGGAAAATTGGTGGGGGAGAACTGCGAAATGTAGAGGTTGTGCAGCTGTCCACTACTAGCGAACTAACATCGCCGCTTGTTAGCACTAATTAACTCTCTTTTCCTCCCTCCCCAAGAATAATCTTCATTACCTGATAAATATCTTCCCGGCCCCCCGATCTCCATAGCCAAGCTAGACCGCCTTATCACTTTCACCCTCACAACTCCTGTCATGCCAACTGTTTAATTCTTCGGTTTGCATGAGCCATTCCCCAATGTTGTCGACGCGGCGCTCTTGGATATCCCGATACCGTACCCTGGGCTCTACTAGTGATAACCAAGCTAGGAGTTGGGACCGATCATCAGCAACAGTATAATTGTTTCACACATTAAAAGAGTTCGTGTTAAAGGAGTTAGCATGATATTGAGACATTTCCACTATTGTGGAGGAGTTATTGAATAGAGTGACGGCGCCCCACTCAGAAGTCAAAGTTAGAAGTTCGAAGTTGGAATTCTTAGCGAATATTTGAGAGGGAAGAAAACCACTTCATTGAAAGTTGAATAAAAACAATAATAATTGAAACGCATGATACCGTTATCGGCAGGTCAGTACCGGGATCGAAAGGCTTCCATCTGCAGCAACGGTGCATACCCTGATGCGATCGCCTTCCTGAAGATAAAAAAAACCTCCAGTTGATCGACAACAAAAAAAATAAAAAATAAAACAAGAAAAAACAGCTCCTAGCGGATTAACAATGGTAATAAAAAAAAAGTTTTTACCACCCCCTGTCTTGAAGTCGGTCATTGCGAATTTCCAACCTTAAGCGTTCAAGCTCATTCCTAACGTTAGCATTCACGCGGGTTTCGAGTTTCTCCAAAGAAATCTCAAACTTCGATTCTTGGTGGGCGGACTGGTTATCTATTCTCGCCCCCACCATATCGAATCGGGCGTTCAATCGTGCTTCCATAGTCGTGTTGACAACATACTTTGCGCCAAGCTAGGGTGTTTGTCAGTTAATAAGTTAGAAGGGAGGGGGCTGTTCACACTTACTAAGCCCAAGACAATCCCAACAAAACAGTTGAGAAGTAATTTGAAATTCGCATCCAATTTCTTTACTTGCTGGTAGCTAATTAGACTCTCGCTCAGTAGATTTGTTATGTCTAACTTACCTCTTGATATATAGTGAGTCGTTCGGCGGTTGTGAGGGGTGGCTCGATGTCCGACATCTCCTTTACTCCTCCCTTGCCTTCTTCTTCCTTCTCCTCTACTAAGCCTAAGGGCCCGGTTGGCACGCCAGGATTAGACTAGGATTGGGATTTAAAGTCCGGACTTGAAAATCAAAGTCCAGAAACTTCAAAGTCCAGACTTTGTAAACCGGCCATGCCAACCGTGACAGGATTTAGATTAGGATTATGGAAAATTTGAGTATCTAATGTAAAGGTAGCAGTGTTACGCTTAGAAAGTAGTTAGGGTTAATGACTTTGGAGTTTACTCTGTGTGACTGGTTTTTTGAGTGAAAATCCTGACTTAAAATCCTGATCCAATCTTCGAATGAAAATCTAGTCCAACTTGTGGCTTGATAACTAGGATTAGACTGAAAGTCTAGACTTAGGAGATAATCAGGATTTTAAGTCCAAATCCTGGCCTGCCAACCGGGCCCTAAGGCATATCTAACGAAACTCTTCCAAAGTAATTTAAAACTCGCATCCAATTTCTTCGTTTCCTGATAGCTAATTAGACTCTCGCTCAGCAGATTTGTTATGTCAAACTTACCTCTTGATATATAGTGAGTCGTTGAGCGATAGTGAGGGGTGGCTCGATGTCCGGCTTCTCCTTTACTCCTCCCTTGTCTTCTTCCTTCCTCTCTTCTACTGCTCCCTTGTCTTCTTTCTCCTTCTCCTCACCTTTCTTTTCGTTAGGGGTAGTGTTTGGAGAGCGGAGGGCCGAGCAAGTTGAAAAAGGGGAGGGCTGGCCAGGGAAAGGAGGAAGCCGGCCAAGGAAAGGGGTGGGCCCACCAGGAGGGGGCCGGGCGAGCAAGAACAGAGAGAGAAAACGGATGACGATCAAGCAAGTTTCCTTTATTTGTTGGTTTTAAGGCAAAGGCAGAAGCCGGGCGAGCAAACAAAGGGGTCGAGGGGCCCTGACGCAATACGGTCCTAAAAGTATTTTTGCCACGAATCGACATGATACCCGTTCCTGTAGAGTTAGCTAGTCAGTTTTTCATTCAAAGTAATATAGTTAGATGGAAAAAGAACTACATATATTATTGTTTGTCTTTGGTGGGGTTGATGATGCAAGGGACAGGAGTGGTAAGGGACAGGAGTGGTAAGGAACAGGGTGTTGTTTCCGCAGGTATGTCGGGAGGGTAGGTACGGTACACAGGTGGAGTACTGGTACTACTGAGGTATAAATTATGACCCTCATCGTCACTAGTACGTTTTACTACACCAAAAATGCCATCTCTTTTCGCCCTGAATACAACAACCTACTGTTCAATTATTAGAAAATCCTGCAAGTAAGATTCATTCATAGTGAGCGAACTTATAGAGATCTTGAGTGTTTTCAGGGCTGTGGGCGAACACCCGAAATCAGCGTTGTTCCATTCTGGTAACTCTTTCCATGGGTGTCCATACAAAGTTCCGGTGCTACCCTGAAATTTAGCTCCTCCACGTAGAACCACCTATACTGGGTGAGCCTTGGGTTAATCGGTAAATAGAGCTGGGGCCTTTAATTCCTAGATTCTTGGCTACTTGTGGATATGTTTATATAATAATTCATGAGGGAGTTGACATGGAAAGTGTAACATCGGAATGGCCTTTTTTTCTCCAGTGTTTTGGCGTGGTTTTGCTATATTGGTATGGGGTGCAATAACAGACCGCGGTGAACTATGTCCAAGAACTACACAATGTCAAACTTTTATATTAATTATGCGCAGAATGAGTGGGGAGAACACCTGCCTCCTGATGATACAACGAAGAGTATCGGGCAGCAAATCTATACAACGCCAGCAACACCCCCAGAAACGAAAGCCACTATCTACCAGGGATTTTGCTTTTTTACCCCCTTCCGAATTACATCTGTAACCCCACCCCCAAGACTTAATTCCCTCAAGTAATAATTGCAGCCTCACTCTTCCCCTTCCTCTTTCTCCAATCATCCAGCACCCCCCTCCAATCCTCCCCGAGCGCCCCGAACTCCCTACACCTCTCCCTAACAACCCTCCACGACCTCTCCCTAACAATGTTCTCCACCACCCTCTCGTTGCGTATAACCTGGGCAAGCACTTCCGTCCTGCTCTCCCTAGGAAAGAACCTCCCGGAATAAGGATCCAACCGTTCGTCTACCACACGCTCCCTATCCGCCGTGCTCTCCGCAAGCCTAACCAGTGAGTCCGGGTCGTCGGGGTCATCGCTCGTTGCAACGGAGGCACAGTAATTGAGGACGTCGGAGCGGGACTGCCATGACGGAAGGAGGATTTGCTCTGTGAAGGCACGGCATGCCTGTGCGGGAAGGTGCCGGGTGGTGGATGCTGGGTAGCGGGTTATGGTTGCGGTTGGGTCGAAGGGTGGTTTCGAGGGTGTAGAGAGGGCGTTGAGGTTTTGGCTTATGCTGTCGTCTATTGAAGATCTTGAGAGGCGGAGGAATTCTGCAGGTTATTGGATTTGTTAGTAGGGTGGACATGATGGGGGTGGCTTAGGATTTAAGAGTTGCGAGTAAAACCTTTTAAGACCCCGGTGTTGAAGCAAAGACTGGGCGTTAGTGGCGGATGATCGAATCTTGCCTGTCGTTGTCGGCCGGACATTGATATCGTTGATGTTGCTGCTGCCGCTCTCGAGCCGAGCTATTTAAGTTGTAAGAAATAAGGATTAGGGGGATTATGGGTTGAACGAGCGTGGTAATTCTATCGTCTATAATAAGGTACTAGAGGTGGGATGAGTTGAAGTGAAAATAAAGTTGAAACGGTGGCAGCAAGGGATCATCCAATTTCCCGGGATGACGAATGCCAAGAGGGGGCAAAAAATAAGTGATCTCAGATCGAATTTTTCCGCTTTGTTGCTCTGACACCAAGTGAACCGCGCACCGCCGACAAACGTGAGTATGCCAGAATTGGTACAAGTCGCCCGCTTGGTCGGTAGATTGAAGAAGTATCTTGCTGGCAAAACGTTAAAAAATGTTGCTGCAATGGATGATCCGGTGGTGTTTAAGGATACAACTGCGCATGAATTTCTCGGCGCAATGGAGGGGAGAACGGTACGTGATGCGAAGTCTTTAGGGAAATACTTTTGGTCTGTTATCCCCTCACCGCCATTTTGTCAGGAGGTGGCTCTATTCTAACGAATTGATAGGTTAGAAATGGATAAACCGCCACACCCTGTTATGCACTTGGGTAGCAGCCCCTCCCACTTCTAGATCAGCTAGAGTATCTGATGATTAGACTCGGCCGATTAAATTAGGAATTGCCGGTTGGATATTCTTCAAAAACGATCCTTACTCGCATTACCAGGCACGGGAAAAGCCGGAGTTCACCGTCTGGCCGCCCAGCGGCGAAATATTTCATCTGAACATCCACGGATCGCAGGATGAAGTCATGTTCGCTGACCCCCGCCGTTTGGGGCGATTACGGCTGATGGACTGTTCTGCCAAAGATATCCCTAAGCAAGCTCCCTTAAGACGTCTGGGACCAGATCCTCTACAGACAAAAATTACGACAAAGTTGCTGCGGCAGAATTTCACCAAACATATCCCCGCACGATTACTGTTAGCGGATCAGGAGAATATAGCTGGCTTCGGAAGTTGGATGAGGTATGAGTCACCTCCCCCCCACTACAAATATAAAAATATAAAAATAAAATACACAGATTGTCAGTGGAAACAGCTAACCTTCCAACAGCGAAGAGATCCTCTACCAAGCCCGAGTCCACCCCGAATTCCAAGGCCGCAAATTCAGTGACGCACAATTCGAGCGTGTCCGCCGGAGCATAGAATACGTCGTCAAGACCGCGCACGAAGTCGACTCAGACTTCTCACTGTTCCCACGCCACTGGCTAAAGAGCTTCCGCTTCGACCCGCGCCTCAAAGGGCAAAGGGTAGAGAACGGCGAACCAGTAGCGTACACAAAGCACATAATAAAGAGCGCATACGTCCCAAGTGCGCAGATTAAGAGTAGGATAGAGAAGGGGGCGAATCTCAAGAAGACCGTCCCTACGACGGAGCTGCTGTTTGAGATGGAGGATCCGCCGAGGACTCGGTATCGCCTTCCGGCCGAGCCGCTGAAACCCAGGCCCATAGTTTTTCGGGATGATGGGGACGACATGATATTAGGAGAGGGGGTGGAGTTAGACTACGAAGATGTTTTGGCGCCGTTGGGAGGTGAGAGGCCGCTTACTGCTGGAGACGTGCACAGGCCGCCGCCGACGAAGAGAAGGGAGGTGGTGTCAAATCTAGTTACGCAGCGGAATGTGCGGGGGCATTGGAATGCCAAGAGAGAGAGACATTGACAGAGAGTGTATTATTATTATGTGTTATATTCATAGCATGAGGTTTTCATTATCTAGGTAGTCTTCTATTCACTTAGACCGTTAATATCCTACATTTCACTACTAGCCGCTAGCTATGTCTAGATGACCTTTGTGATCTTTCCGTGTTGAAAAATATTCAATGTAGAGGTAATGATCAACGGTGAGGGTTTACCTAGGGGAGTGGAATGGCTTAAGTGGAGACATAAAGTTTGTATTAAGCGGAGATGAAAACCATAATTGATTGTGATAACTTGATGAAAGGAATGACTTAAGGAAAGAAGTGAGTTGAAAGAAAAAGCTAAAAGAGAAAGGAGAGGAAGGAAAGAAAGACAGGGGTGTGGAAACATTTTCAGCTCGCGCGTCCTTTGACTAGTGCATACGCGTGCCAGTGCGGCCTTGAAGTGCGGGCACATCCCGCATCAAGTGCAGCCAGAACACTGCGATTTCCAACATTCCGTTCTTGCTCATCAGCTCGCTGCTCTTCTATGAATGGCATTCGTAATTACCCCTTGCCTACGTATGGTTACTCGGCAAAAGTCTCCATGAAACGGAGTTTCTCTTTGACAGAGATTACGGTGCCCTACAAGGAGTATTGCCTAATTAGAGCCTGTGCCGTGGAGGAGGCCATTTCACGGGAAAAGAGAAATTCCGTTTCACGAAGACTTTTGTCGAGTGGTCGTATATTTGAGTAACATGAGAATCATTTATTAAAGGTATCGATGGACTTCACAAAAACAATACGTCCCTAGCTGTTGGATAGTGGCCTATAGGGCATGGGGTTATGCAGATATGTGGGTTTGCGGATATGCAGGTTTGCCGGTAAGCTTATGCGGCTAGGAGAGAGACGGGTACAGGGCATGCGGCTTTGTGGTTTCCGGCGGTTTGGTATCTAGCTGTGGGTGGTTCTTTTCACACCCTATGCCGGGGGGCATAGGGTATTGGTTTCATGGTTTCTTTCACACCCTATGCCACTAGGCGTACGGTAGTTTGCGCCTTGTTGGGGCAGAGGCTCTGGGGTGGAGGATCATGGGATATCAGGATGGTTCCAGATTGTTGGGGATTTAGGCTTTGTCAGCCGCATGTGTCTCCTTAGAGTTCCTTGAGTTTCGGGAGAGTTTTGGTTGTCATTAGTTAGACGGAGATATATATCTCCTAGCCTATCCTTAGCTAGAGGTAGGATAGCGCACGAGAGCGTCATAGAGCAATATTCCTCCATCTTCCGCCTTCCCTCCTAGAGTCTATTGCGATTGCACTTTTGCTCATTCCTTCGTGCTTTCCCTTAGGCTCCATCACTAGCAACATCCATAAATACACTCTGGAGGGCCCATTGAACAAGAAGTGTAAGGGGCACTAGCACTGGCACTCTCGCCAATCAATAAAGCGTGCAAACACATTGGTGCGAAAATAGCACCAATTGGCGCCAAAGTGTCCCAATCTCTTACCACTGAGAAATCAGTTCGATATAGCTATAGAGGCGAGCTTTACGAACTACCACTAACCCGTCCACCGTCAAGCCCAAAGACAAAAGGAGGGAATTAAGAGTTTCGTCTATACTGCTTGGTTTATATCAGATCTCCCTTCCTACAAGCTTAGACACTTACCATTGGGTCTCTTAGCGTCTCCTAGAGTTCTCAGAAAGTCAGGAACCAACAGTCTACCCATGTCATAGAATGGTTCTAGGACTAGGCTGTTGTTATTGGCACTATTGTTGATGGCCCACGCAACACTGTTTCTTTCCCTGAGACCAGATGTACTGGTAGTTACTTCGAAACAAGCAAAATATAATGAAAACTTGCTGGGGGAAGCTCATTTTGGGGCCCCTATACCTCCTCCCGCAGGACAGCCCTTCCTCCTTGGAGGTCAGCATGGACGGCGGCCAGTCCTTTCCGGGCGCCAGCATGGAAGGCAGCCATATCTTGTCAGGTGTGACGCGAAACTACTAGGATTTGAGCTCTTGGATTGAGGGCAGGAACCTTTGGGATACTGGCGATTTGAGTGATGCTGCGGGAGCCATGCACAACAATTTGCAGATCACGCTGTGGCCCAGTTTATCTGTGGGTTGTTTCTGGGCATTCGTCATTAAAGAGAGTTGGATGAAGAGAGTTGGATCAGGGGCTTGGATCGAGAAATTGAGGGGTTGAGTTGTAGGAGTCCAATTCAGAAGACATTCCGTTCCTTAAATGGTTTTCTGCCTCTATATATGTGATTTTAGTTAAAGTTATGTCCCAGGCTTTAAATCAAACATACCGCAGTCATAGCAGAAGCCCCTAGGACGGAAACCTCAACTTGGGCTAGTATATATCCTCTGTCCGCCAGAGAGAAAAGAAAGAAAGTGTGGAAAACAAAAAAAAAAAAGGAGAGGGGGTAGGGAGAACACATATTCCTCGATTGGCTGTGGAAAACTAACGAGTTAATAAGCCTAGGTAAGTTATGTGCTTGGTTGGAAATCCCCATGGGAAAGCGGCCTATCCTACCAAAACCCAGCTCTTGTTCAAATTTCAGCCAAATCGTCAGAAGGCAAGCGCAGTGCCTTCACCCAACCTTCTTCTCTCAGTATTTTACAGGCGCCCTTCCTAAACAAATAATGATCAGGAGGGGACATCCAAAACTACTGTATCTAGTCCAGCTTTTCAAAGGAAAAATCGGAACATCCATACGCAAGGTTCACTAATTCCTGAAATACTCGAGATGTTCAAGCTAGCCTTTTCATCCTTCCAGGGAGCTTTCATTGGCGTTGCTCCTAGGACAAGCTGGGGGTGGAGCACTAACTGGAGCGGAGTTATCGTAGAAGTCGTCAAACACCTCCCCCTCATCTCTCACTGAAAAGTTCATCCCCAGCTCAAGCCCAGAAATGAATGATAACCAAGAAACAATTCTATGAGGGGTGTTCAGGGATCAATACCGGAAAGTGTGCATCACGAGAAAATTGATTTAGGTTTCAGAAAGCTCTAAAGTCTTCTGTGTTTTGAGAAAGTCCCCTATTTACCCCGGGGCTATTTTTTCCTTCGCCTACTGAATTGTTGGAGGCAGATAACGAAAGTGTGCTGAGTGGGAGTAGTCGTCTATTCAGTGACAGGTTCTCGTAACTTTGCTCTACTAGATGGTTTGGGTTTAGCTAGATAAATTTGCATCTACGGGTATATAGCCTATTTTCCCCAAATGGGGTCTTTTTAAGCCCGTGTGTTCTTGTTAGTTTTATCTTGCTTACGCTTTTGAACCTACTGTCACCAATTAAGTAAACCGTCGGTTCCCAGGCCTTGGAGCCTGTGTCGATGCTATCATACCTCAAGGTTAATACTCATAATTACCAACGAGCCTTTATATCCCCACATGGCCGGCAACCACAAAATATGCTGCGAGCATACGCAAGGAACTTTTTTTGAGGTCTTTTAAAATAGGGCAGCGCTAATATTATGGCTTCGCAATACCGAAACACATCTTACCAATTTGAATGAAAACCAACCCGTACCCTCCAAGCTTCCTGCACAAGTTTATCTCCACCAGGTTACCGCGGGGAATGCAATGGCTGGTTGTAGTAGGTTTCACTAGGCTCGGCAGTAATTCGAATGAATTAGTTCATGTCATTCATCCCTTGAACACCAGGACTCGGAATTTTGGGAATGAGGAAGTGAGGGGAAAAGTAGAAACAAGTATGAATTACTTAGGATACAACCACAAACGGGCATAGCAGGGAAGTGATGGGTAGGGAGGGAGGGAAGAGGAATGTGTGGCTAGGGGATGAATAGTTCCCTAAAAGAACAAGAAAGAGAAAACCACCAGGTTGGAAGTTTTAGATGAATGTGGCTGATTCTAGAAGTTGCGGGAGTGTCAAAGATCGTTCAAGAGCGTTGTAGATTATCCGGGGGCGTAACAGATTGTTTCAGTAGTTTAGCAGTTTAGATAGAAGATTCTAGCAACATGTCTTTCCTTTGTTATCACGGGAGTATACGGAATAGGGACGTGTGGTGAGATACACAGATAGGTGTGGTGATCTGTAGAAGGATCAAGATGCGTGTCACTACTCGAGGGAAAGATTGGTTAGCATCTTGGGGTTATAAATTCCATTAACTAGGTCGCCATTAAATAATTAATACCATACCCCTCCGGGTCTAATTTGTGAAAACCGGAGGACAAAATACGCACCAAAAGGTCGTAAAGCTGGAGAACGAGCAGAAGGATCACATCAATTGGTGATGTTTGACACGATGGAAAGGTGTCGTAGAAAATAAACGCTTTATCATTACCAGTGTGGCGCCTTGTTTGACCCAATATTCGCAATGGCAATTGGCCATTATTCTAATGGTGCAGAGCGAGTGGCCGGATAGCCTTGCTTGGAGGGGGGTGAAGGAGCAGAAGGGATACTACTAGGCACTGGGGGATTACTTCGTTATTCCCGAGCCCCACCCTTGATGTTTTCTTTTCCTGCGAGTCTTGTTATTCCCTATGGTCTAGGGGAATCGATCAGGATGGGGGTGGGAAGTCGGGTTGGAGGTTGGAGTGGGAGTCACTGCTGGGATGTGGTGAGAGGCGTAGCTGTGGTGGAGTTTTGATTGCGTGCTCGTTGAGTTTATGGTAAGCTGGTGTGCATTTACCGGTACCGGTCTCCCATCACCGCTGCTTGAACCCTGGGGAAAGCCAATAAAGCACTGCGAGATTTCATCAACGATATTCCGGAAAGGGTTTTCAAAAACACGTATATTATTATAAAATACGGCATTTTTGACAATAAATTTTATACCATACATACAATACATACATGCCCTAAATTGTTTATCCTTAATCTTAAACCCTAAGCCCTAACTCAATGATAACTAGTTGTAAATCAGTTTTTGCCCTAAGAGTGTGGCAGAGGATTTTTCTCCCTATCGACAGATCAAGTGTTTGAGAAAGACAATTATCAGTAAGTCTTGATAAAACTCCTCAGAACACCAACACACTATTTGTGAAAATGGGCCATACAAAGAACTCACAGCTGTATAGTGCTTCCAAGACTGTACCTCCTGAATGTAGCAAAAAGGTTAGATCTTATACCATTTAACAAAATTGATATTTGAATTTACTAAAGTTGATATAGCTTGAATTATTTTGCTTTATGACATGTGGAAAGGCTTTTGCCAAAAGCCAGACACAACAACGCGAGCATTTATCTACTTGTGCCAAGTACTAGGAACAGATGAGCCTTAAAGGTAAGGCAAGTATTGAAACACCAAGTGTGAAATATTAAATAAAATACGCCATTAATAATAAAATACGGTATTTATACCGTATTATATGGTATTATACAAAATGGTATAAATACAATCTCAAGGGATAATTCCAGATTCAAAGCTTGAGGGATTTCCTGAGAGTATTATGAAGCTTTACACTAATCAAAACTTCCGTCTAGATATGCAAGTGGTAAGTAATTTACAGGAAGAGCAGTGAGTGGGCTTCGTTAGGGTGCCAATGACCAAATTGAAGACTACCACTGGCAAATACAATCTCCAATTTCAAGTTAACAGAGAGATGAAAATTTCAACTCTTCAACCCTTCGATTCAGAGAGGTGGCTAGACCAGTTCTCACTAAGGGTACCGAATCTGCTAGTCAGCTTCTGGCCAACCTCATCGCCAAGATGGTTATTTGACATTTTTTGAACTTGTCACTTGCTTTATCCCTCAGTGGCTGTTGGACCGAGGCTGCAGTCAGGTAGAAGAGGTGTTTGAGGGTGCCCCCTATACCTCATGTGCTTGAGTTTTATATTCTGGCTAATCATGTGTAAGCATAATCCAAAATATAAAAATACTGTTAGTTAAACTTAAATTTCAGATATTATTCTTCCATTCTGCAAAAATATGAGCTATTTTTATTATGAACTCACAGACCTTTTACATACTAAAGTGCCAAAATTGAAGCCACCTAAGCTCAACTTTGGTATTAATATAAAGTCTCTCAGTTAATGATAAAAATAGGTCATATTTTGCAGAATTTAAGATTAATATCTGAACTTTAAGTGGGAGAATAGAAAGCATCAAGATTATATAAGGTCATACACGATTTAACAAAATATAAACATTAGCAAAAAACATTCTACCTCATATATTAAATACTTATCTCTCTGTACTGTCTAGTAAGACCACCTCCCCCTATCCCTCGTATCCCTCCCATATTCATATCATGTTCTAAAGGCCCAAGTGGCCTTTTGAAAGCCCCACTCATACCTTCGACGCTATTTATCCTTGGCTTTTGTCCGCGGCATCCGGCTTACTCCACTCGCGAAGGGGTCTCACTTAAATAACCCTTGTTTTTTTCGCCTTTTCTTCTTGGCCATTTTGGTAATTGTACATCTCCTTTCTACCTGTGCGCGTCTGGAAAAACCGCTGCCTGTCTGGGCACCCTATTTCGCACTTGGCACTTTCTCTTCTCCTAGACTTCTTCGTTATGGATTCTGTCCCCCTGGGGACATTCTTCATATCATACCATGCACTCTCTACCCCTGCACCAGCCCCACACACCTTTCCTGTTTCTATTTTATGCGTGCCAAATCTGTTTCATTTCACTGAAGCTCGCTATCAGCAAAATAAATGTTTAATGCCTGAGAGTCCTGTGGAGCCATATTATTGAGTTTTACGTTTTGGTGAATCACATGTAATCCTGTTTAATCCTGATGGTGCCTGTCTGTTTACTTAAAGAGAAGATACCAATCTTAATTTCTCCAAAATATGAGCTATTTTTAGCTATAACTCACAGACTTTTTACATACCAAAGTTGAACATTATTGGCTCAAATATTTCAACTTCAGTATGTCCATCAGTTATGGATAAAAATAGCTCATATTTGCAGGAAATAAGATTAATATTGCCTCTTTAACTATAACTAACGGGATTTTTAATGTTGCAATTAGAATTCAGGTAATTGAACAAAACGTAAAACTCTATCACAGGGGGCACAGGGCGTAGCCTCTTTTTTTGCTGATGCACACTTTGTACTTCCTCTCGTCTTTCTCGAGACCTCATAATTCGCTTAACACTTTGTGTATCACCCCTATTTGACACCTCGGCTAGTTTACTATGTGTATCTTTAGGTGTCTCCTGGGCACTGCTCCGCATTGCTTTGCACCAAACTTTGTTAATGAATTTACTGCCTCTTTCTACTGTACAGTTTTCAATATATTCTATTAAATGTTTATAAATCAATTGTAATATTTACATACTACCATTTGTTATATGTCCCAGCAGTCTGAGGTACTAAATGCGCCATGCCCATGATCTGTTTGATGCCAACAACGATCTCGGTTGTTCACTTTGGCCCGTTCCTCATCCTTAAAGTAACAGTTACAAGTCCTGTAACGTGGCTGATTTTTCCTGAATTCTCAACAAATAGTTTGTCTACTAATACAAGGCTATCCGCTAAACCAGTTCTTAGGTCTCGAACTTTTATTATCGATACCAAACGAGCTGAACAAAAGCCTTTTAATACCCCATAAATTCTTCTATTACCTGAATCCACCCATACCCAATCATTCCTGCTCTGCCCTGTTAACCTCCAAAGCTGGGTTCCTGTACACCGAAGAAGGTGCCAATTAACCTCTCGTGAGTCCTGAAAGTTCTCTACTGGGACACGAAATAGCCGACATATTTCAACTGGAAACTTCTTAACTGAATCTATATCAAACTGTTGATTCATGGAAGATTTCCGTCGATAATAATTGAGTAAAGGTCCGGAAAGTTCCCAAAACTCTGATTGAACTCTGCAATGGTTTCGACGGTTGCTGTGCAGCCTATTGGTTGTTTAGTGACTGATCCAACCTTCTGTTTGTACTGTTTGTCACCTACTTCGTCCAGAATGAGACATACTTGGTCCGCTTGGATATTCATTCCATGGATTTTGAAGCTGTCAAGTCTAGTATATGATCATAGTATTTGATGGCTCGTATTGTTTTTATTTGACCGTTGATAGCCCTCCTTGATAACTGTTTTGTGACTAGATTCTCCCGACTTGGTAGAATACATTGGAATTTTCCCAAAGCGCCATACATAGTCCCCGAAGTGACTTAACATATGTATCTTAACAAAGTTAAAGTCTACACTCTCATCATATATATTTGCAACAATTGTATCTAAATCATGATATTGTTCATTCGCAATACAATGTCTTTTTGCTGCAGTAGCCCCCAAAAGGCAGTGTTAATTAAGTCCTTCACTATTCTCGCCCCAAATTCTTGCAGTTACCTCTCTCACTTTCCTAGTAGTGGACTTATCTTTTTGGTACTCTTTAAAAACATATTTGTGATCTTGAAAAGCCTTGAGGTAATCTTTGAGGTATTGAATTGTCTCATCAGTATAGCTTGTATATTGGTAGATTGGAGTAAAGTCAATAATTGATCGAACACAGGTCAGCCCTTTGGTGAATATGAGACGTTCCACTGCACTCAGGCTTGGACGATGTAGAGAAGCTGCAAAACACCGTAGTATCACTTTAATCAGATTTCTCATCTCTTTTCCGGTCCACTGAGAGATTCGACAGTACTCTTTGTTCGGCGGGCAATAGCTGGGATAAACAGCTAGACTCTGCCAGATAGCATCAAATGCTTGTAGCCACTTATACTTCTTTAGAAATCTGATAAGCCATTTCATAAGGTGTGTTTTGAATAGTTCCAGGTATACCAGATGGAGAATATCTGGTTTGGGGAGGTCGGATTGCTGAATGTTCAGAAGCCCTTAAAAGATGCTTGGAAGCAATTTAAAACAATAATACATTAGTTCTTGCTTGGCATGCTGATCGTTATCACAGTATTTGTTGAAGAGATATTTGTATCTTCTATAATCATGTGTGGCCGGAGAATGTCTCAAATGGGATTCTAACAGTTCCGGTTGAACCTCGCAGAAAGCACAATGATATTATTGAATACCGTGCCATATGACAATTTCCAAGTAATCCACAATTCAAGCCAAGAGATGTAAGAAACATAATCGAACCTTTTCATCGGTACATTCAATCTCAATTCTGGAGTTGCCCAGCACAACCATTAGTACAAAGATCGCTTCCATCAAATCGCTAAGAAACTCATTGATGACCTGCCGTCACCATGCATCACTCGCTGCTAGGCTGAGCATCTTTGGAGAGACGGACAAAAGCACCAAAAGGACTGTTGCATTTTTTGAGGCCTTATTCCACATTCTTGATATGATATTCCCAATTGACATATATAGATTGGCCAGGCTTCCTTATCTCCTGAGAAATTGGTCAAAAAAGTTAAGTATGAGGCACATATGATTGGTACGAGCATTGCTCCATCCGGCAATCCATTCTTTGCTGTGTGTCAATTTTGTGCCCTAATATATAGTATGAAAGCGCCGTGGAACATCACATTTGTACATACCTGTGTTGTCCACCACCAATCAGCTGTGTGCATCTCCGAATAAACTCGCTGAGGTGGTTCTTTGCTATTCCATTCCTTTACAGGAGCGTAAACCATATCTTGAGTAAAACATCTTTGACAAAGAAATATTTAGCCCAATCAATAGGATTGCGGAAAATGAATTTCTGTGTTAAGGAAGCTTTGTCTAGTTCTTCTCCATCCGAAATTTCCTACACACAGTTAGAATCAGACATTGTACTAGGAATACATTAACTTACAGCTTCGCTAAATGATACACACCCATCTTTCCAACTCTTCATCCCCATACCTGATTCCAACTCATCAACAGCAACAAGGAGCCCATAAGCGGATTTAATATTACTGTCCTCAGGCCTCAAGTCCTTCTTGAAATATCTTTCAATGTCATTCTTTAGTACCTTTGCTTCAATAAACTACTGAGTAAGGTCAAACTCAGTCTTATTGCTGAATAGTGACCACATCTCGTCATCAGATCTTTCGTGCTGTACAATATCCCATAGTAATCTCCCAGCAGTGGAGTATGTCGTCGGCATGGGTAGTCCAACCCACGGTGTGCCTTCCTCAGTGTCCAAATAGTTGAGACTTTGCACATCAGAATTGGCAGTATTTGCCTAGATTTCAAGCTTGTTTTTGGCCATATTCATTTCAATTGTATCAAATGCTTCGCTGTATGGATTGGAGGTCAAGCTAGACTCAGCTGATGGCTGCCGAGTTTGAAGAAGACATTCTCCTATGCAAATAGAACGTTCTAGTGTTCTCCAAGACTCTACAAAGCCAGAATGTGCTGTTTCCATATGGTTCCTATACTATGTACTTGACTTGTACTTTCTTCTGCAGTACGGGCATTGAGACTCTTGTACCATTCGATATGAAATTAGATTTGATAAACAGCACAAATGAGACTTAAGATCAAACTCACTTTTCCAGAGTGATCACACTTTGTGCCTGAACGTGTGTGGTAATTGAATAACGAATTTCTTGATGGGAACCCTTCTGTAGAGATTGATTAGATACGAAAAGTACAAACAGGGCGAAATTCGTCACCCTGTATTGTTAGTAATTAGAGATTTGACAAGGATGGAAAAAATCAAATACTATCAAGATAGATTGTATGCCCTGTCCGCGATACCTCTTTGAATTCTTCAAAGATCTGCCTGCAGCGTTCTGTCTCACCTACCTCTAAGCAATATTGTAAATGACGGTACAGATTATATCTGTTCTTCGTCTGAAAACTCCCTTTTCATATCAAAACGTCCACTAACTTGAAGTCTATTCCTTTTTATTGAGGGAACCTCTCCACTTGCGGTTTTATTTTTATGGTACAAACTATTAGAATTGTACCCTTAACCTCTTGTACTTTGTTCGGCCCATTGCTGAGTCTGAAAGGGCCTCAGTCAAGATCAAGTGTTCAAATACTCTAATATTTCTTATCCGAACTATACCAAGAAAGCAGAGGTAGTCACAAGCCTACCTATCACTGCACTGTACTTTAACGCTCTCTTGAAAAGCTTGTTCATGTTTGTTTGACTTGCCTTTTCAAGTGTACAATCTTACAATGTTACATGTTTGCCTCATGGTAACCGTACCGTTGAACTCTTTTGTACATGTACAGAAGGATGTTCGACATTCAAGATATCACATTAAACGGTCTCTTTCAAATCAGTCGGAATTGTTAGAACTCTTGATACTACAACTAACAACTTGAATATTACGTTCTTCCTTCTTATATAGACTCTCTCTACCCCGGCCTTTTCCATTTCCTCTTCTTCCTCATTACCTCCAATTATCCTACAGCTTCTAATCGTCCTTCTTCAACCTCCAAAGGCAACTGTTCTCATTGCAATGATATCTTTATATACAGCCCTTAATTCGTTTGCGCAATCATACAGTCTCTCTCACATTTCACACCAACCCTACTGGTAAGTCTCATCTATCATTCCTAATGTCCAAAATGAGTTGTTCTAAGGCCTTTCTTAAGCGATACTGATTGATATCTATAGAATAACTTCCTATTAAATCGAAGGTTTGGACTATTCGTCTCACTTCTCGCTTCCCAAAGGTAACTTTCTCAGTCAGGGTACCATTATCAAACCCTCACTCATCCCCACGGAAACAAATCAGTCACGGTTGATAAGATAACACCGTTTCTTCCTCATAAAGGTAAGTTTGTCAAAGGATTCATCTCTTTACTTTCCTTTCTCATCCCCCCAGAAAGCACAAACCTTTCAAGCCTGGTCTTTCTTGCTTCCTTCTGGGTTGCTTCCTTCTGAGATATGGTAAAGCACTGCGTAAGTTCTTGAATGAACTTGTGCACGGCTTGTATGACCTCTTTTATGTATTATTTAATTTGAAATGATAGCTGACCGCTATTCTCTAGATATATTAGTGGCTCCCTACTTTCCATTGCTATTTCAGGTATAGTTAGTCTCTTGTACATATCATTTGGGCCTATCCCATGATGGAATAATTACTGATAGTTATTTTCTGGATCTCTTGGGATTTCCTGTCTCCCTTTGTATGCCAAGAATATTCTCGCCTAATTTAGGTTAGTCTTCCGTCCATCTTATTTAGTGTATTTCATAGAGAATCTAATTGGTTAATAGCATGCCTCCGACTCTGACTAGTACGGCCGCTTTCCGGACCGAGCTCAACCTCAGTGGTATTGGACAAGCTGTGGCTGGGAGGAGATACTGCGCCATTCGCAGGTTCATTCGCCAGAAGCGCCAGGAGAGGAATATCACCTCTCGCACGCAGGAGGGGAGACACTTTGTAGGACCAAGTTTGGATGGAGACCGTTGGGCACACTATCCTCTGAGGCTTATAAGCCAAATTCAACACCCTTCACAACGGCTAATATCGGGCTTTCCACACTACTCTGGATACCCTGATCATGGACGTGCTGAAGAAGGCAGCCGAGTCTCATTGAAATGTGAGACTTAATTCTGATACTGAGGAAGAAGAGGAGAGCGAGGGGGCTAGCAGTGCATCGGAATCTTGATCGAGAAATAAAAGGGCCATTGTTCGTCTCAAACCAACAGTTTCTGAGGAGAAACCCATTGGAATAATATTCATTGCGGCGTCAGATGCCGAGTCTGGGCAGGCTCGCCAGCTCCTATCGGTAATCCGTGTCGAAGACATGCCAAACAAGCCTTCGCTGGTAGTTCTTAAGCACTAGACCTTACAGGAGCATGGCAAAGATGCCTGTTGGTACATAGAGGACGGCGAGCACCCCCGGCAGTTCATTGGTATTCTCTGCGACCTGCAAGGCAGGAATGTCACTCCCGATACTGCCAACCAGATTGAACTGATCGATCACGATCAGGTCAATGCCTCGCTTTGTCTCTCTTACTGTACTATTCTCACTGTTGCTTGCTTCCTCCACTGTCCAGCTGTTGCTCCTCCTGAAGGCGGAGACCCTGTTGGTCACAATACCGCTCTTGTTGGGCATAATTGGAACTATCTTGATCCTGGCCAATTTGACGTCGCCGGGTTTTACACTAAGCCAGATAGTGACTCCGATATGGAGGAGGTTCTTGAGCATGAGGCCCAGCGCAGAAGGACCTTTCCTAGGTCCCACAATAGCAGGCAGAAGAGGATTCTGATCAATGATTGCAAGATCACTAAGCTTCACTACCACTTCCGGGAACTGTTCTTCCACGCTCGCATTAGGCAGGGAGCGGCGTATATGAGCCATTACGTAGGACGGGATATCCTAACCATGCCTCTTCCCCCACGGATCCCACTTCCTGGGTGTGAGGCGCCATAGATGTGATTGATTTGTGGGAGTTTCTAGGACTTGTTTGCACCGGGCTATGTCTTCTTTTGACTTTCAGAGGTTTTCCTTTTGTTTCATGGTCTTAGTTTTTGCTCTTATTTCTATCCATTGGTTTGGGACAAGATTGCTCAGGCTTGTTTGTACTGGTTGGGGTATTCTTGGGTTTTCTCATGGGTTGCTTTCATTTCAGGAGTTTTTTCTTACTCTGTTTTGCTCTACAATCTATCTATTTGCTCGGGTTTCTAGTACTTGTTTGCACCGGAATGTGTCTCCTTTGTACTTTCGGGGGTTTTCCTTTTGTATCTCAGCTCAATTTTTGCTTTCATTTCTATCCATTGGTTCGGGAGAAGATTTCTGCAGCTTGTTTGTGCCGGTTGGGGTCTTCTTGAGTTTTCTTGTGGGATTTCTTTCAGTTCGCTGTTTTTTTCTTACTTTGTTTTGCTCTGCTTTCTATTTATTTGCTGGGGTTTCTGCGGCTTGTTTGAGCTGGGCTGTGTCTTCATTGAGCCTTCGCGTTATGGTTCTTTGGTTTCACAGCTTTCTTCTTTGCTTCATTACTTCTGCTTTGTTTTGCTTCTATCTGTTAACTTTTTTCTGAATCCTGTCTGCGTTGTTATACTGCTTTCCTATATCTTATCCTGTAGTCTTAGATTTTAATATTTTTAGTAGGCTTTGTTTATATTTAGGCATGTGAAATTGAGCTTTTCTGAGACGCTAAACGTCCCATTTATTCTTGATCTCTTACTAGTATTTATAATCCAACTTTGGAAAATAATTAGTTATATTCATCCAGCCAAGTGACCTGGGATATGAAATACGCTCCTAGCAATCCCGAATATACTATCTGGAACAGCCCCACGGGGTGGTGCCGTATATCGAAAGGATAACGATATAGTCTCTATACCAAAGTGCAGTATCTGACGAGACTAAGTACTAGAGGCTTAGACTAAGTTGTTGTAACAAACTTCTTACTATATTGCAACTACAAAGTAGTTCCTAATAGTAGGTGTTTGGTAATCCTAACTGAATACTATAGATTCTCGAAGCGAACTGAAGAAGTAACTGTTCAACCAAGTATATTGAAAACTCTGTCTGTTGAAGTCTGCTTTCTCTAAGTCCGGAGAATAGCAGGTCTTAAATACACTTGTCAGGCAATCCCGTGCCTGGCTAACAATAATAATAAGGGTCCGAAAATGGCAGCCTTAAAACTTCCTAGGTATCAAGCCTAAAACATACAGAGTATCAAACGATACTCAAAACCAAACATAAAATATACTGAGTATCAAACGATACTCAAAAACAAACTTAAAACATACTAAGTATCAAACGATACTCGAAACCAAACATAAAAAATACTGAGTATCAAACGATACTCGAAACCAAACATAGTAACTCAGGTACCTGTACCGGTTACACTATCCCTACCCGGTTCAGAGCCATCCGTGCCCGTAGTCTTTGAGATATTTAGAGACCAAAAGGCAATAATCTAGTCCGAGTACATGCCAATGATTTACATGGACCGTGGGTCATAGCTAGAATCTGTGTACAAAGATAATACTCTTTCGTCCGAGTCCCCAATAGGACACATGCTTCTTCCCCTCTATTTTCCTCTTAATTGCAAATTGCACTTTTTTCAATACCACATAATTATTCACAACTTCTCACGTACCGTGATCTGTCAGGTTATACAAATACCCTATGGCTGGCTCTTCAAAGAAAAAGAAAGCAAAGAGCCTAGCCCCAACCACTGGTGCAAGACCCTCTACGACTCAGGATGGCAACCCTGTCTTATCCCCCATTTTTTAGCCGCAGGGCCCCCTCTCGCTCAAGCGTCCCAGAAGCTCCACTGTCTCAATACTCCCATTGTTTAATGACAGTGGCACAGACCACCTGTAGGCACTGTACTTTTCAAATCTATTTCACCACATAAGCGAAGACGACAAAATTGGCGCTGGTCACATTCCACAAACTCATATCATAATGAGGATGCTTCATATGATCCACGGAGACTACACGTCGGCAATTGATACACTTACCGAAAGTATCGAGGCCCTTACGGAGTAGGTGGAAACACTTAGAAACGCCATCCCACGCCCTGCCACACCCACCCCAATTACATTTCCCCTAACCGAGACGCGTGGCCCTGAATCTACTAGGAAGCCTGACCACAACCGCTGCCCTCCTCCTACTCCTGACGCCAACCCTTTCATTAGACCTGCCCTGTGGTCGACAGTGGCAAGACAATGCAAGAGAAGGAACACCCATGCAGGCAACAAAGTTTCCATAGCTACCGAGCCAAATACCACCACCAAACACCCCCCAATCAAAGAAGGGCCCTACAGTCAGAGAGCGACGCCTGATATTCAAACGAGAAGGCGCACCTCTCAAAACAACTGTGCAAGACCGCAGGGACGACATCAACTGGGCCCTAGGCGCCACCCACATACAAACAGTTTTCATTAAAGGGAACAATATAACCCTCACTACCATAGATACGATCTGAGCCAGCTCAGTTGGTAGCAAAGTTGGCAGCTTCATTCATCTCATCCCTGGTACCTCCACAGTGCAACTAGACTCCATGACAACGCAATTGCTAGTTCACGGCCTCCCCACTTCCGCCTCCCTTACTACCATAGCATCGGAGCTTACGACCTACAATACGGGACTAGCCCTAGTGCAACAACCCCAATGGCTGACATCTGACCAAGCGAGAGCCAACAAATCTGTCTCTACACTGGTTATTCATGTGACCGGCCCCAAGGCCCCTGACATTGTTGGGAGTCGCCTCGCGGCCTTCTCCTCTACCTATAGGACAGAACGCTAACTGTATTTTAACCCTCTCACCCAGTGTTCCAACTGCCATGATTTCGGACTTCACAACAACAAATGCACCAAACTGGCTGCTTGCCAGAGGTGTGCTGGGCCACATTCGACTGAGCCACACACCTGCCCTACCGCCACTTGCCGTACACGCGGCCGCTCCAGCAAGGACTCTTTGCTAAGATGTATTAACTGCAACGGCCCACACAATGTCCACTTTTTGATATGCCCGTTCCGCCCAAAAGTAACCACTGATAGAATGGATGCCGAAAGGGTGGAAGACATGGTTTCCACTTGATCATTATGATAGTGTTGTAATGGTTGTAAAGGCGTGAAGAGGTCTCTAAAGTTTATTGGCTATGATTGGGTACGGTGGAGGTTTCTTTTGTATTAAAGGGTTTTCAGGCCATAACTTAGTGTTCCATGCCATGGTATTCCCGTTAGTTAGATTTAGCTACAAATAAACTAAGAACTTAACAAAAAAACAATTCGTCTCCAATAGGACGCCGCGAGTTCACAGATTCTTTTGGAGAATTTTCATCTATATATTTGATTCCTTATCCCCCTTTAGATATTTCATATAAACACTCAATAATGTCTTGAAATGCTAGCAGAGGTCAGTCAAGCCTCCTAGAAGCCAAACCAAGCTCTCCTGAGACCTATATATAACCTTGACTACAGCAGTAGTAGTTCTTCCAGCTCAGGCATTATCATCTTGACCTTCAGTAGCCTTCGCAGACCTTGGAACCCCAGTACTAGACACTAGCACATATCGACCAGTCATTTCAGTCGTTGAGGAAGAAGAACTTATGGAAATTGACGACGATCAGATTCCACCCAGACATGGCCGATGGTCCAAAAGATATCCTGCTGAATCATGTGTACCGCCACTGCCCCAGAGAGTCAGGAGCTGGTTGAGATATGTAAGTGAATCTAATAATATTTCAAATGACATGCTTATAAGGAAGAGTACGGAGGACACCCCAACACCAGCTGTGAATAGCACTTCGCAGGGGCTTCTGTTACAAGAGCAGGCAGAACAATTACATTCAGGCCATCTTATGGGCTATTCATCACACTTCTCACCCTATGATACTGAAGAGGAACGAACTTTGTCCTCCTATTCTGGACATAGTGTGGTTAATCTGGACTTTCCGGCGCCTGATATCGGGACCCCTGTCACACTTTCAACAAAAAGCAATTCATTCTATAGTAAGGAGAGGACAATCTTGGAGAAAGCTGCCAATATGGTCCGGTATCAAACATGGTTTGTTGATCCCTTGAAAAGCCTGCCGAAAACGAGACCCTCCTGGAAGGCTATTGGGTAAAGGCAGCTATAAAGTTAGGTTGAGGAGATAGGGTAATGGAAAAGGGGGCAATGAGTTTTATAAGGCTTCTAATTGACAAAAAACATCTCTTTTGGGACTCAGGGCAGCTAATTAGGTACATTTAGTTGAATTCTCGGCAGTCTAGTACTAGGTCACGTCTGGTTTCAGAGACCATGAATACGATAGAGGATCTTTATGACTTCTCGCATAAATCACTGACCCAAATAAAGAAGTGAATAACCTATTTGCTCGAAAACGAATTGTTTACGTGCCACCCAAGTAAATTAGAGGTTAGGAAACTTAGATCGTCCCTGATGGGATGGGCAAAGCTTACGCGAACAGGAATGTGGTTGGCGTTTTTCTCTGTCCAAGATAGTGAAACTCTTGTTTCACAAGTGGTACAGGCATACGAAAATGCAGGGCAGGGCCGATAAAACTTTTCTTAAGTGTACTAACGACGTCCTGATATGCCTTACTACGGCATGTATATATCAGGCTCTGAAAGCTTGGAGTTCTGGATTGTTTGTTCAACCTGCAGATTTCTCAGTTGTGATAGTACAAAGTTAGTATTGAGTTTTTTTTAAAGGTCCGAATCCACCGTTGTAAAGCCTCTGGTACTAACCGGCAAAATTTACATGTTTATCTTCTACAGCGCGCAACCTGGCAAGAACCACCATCACTAGTGAAAAAGAATCTCATTGATGATTCAAAAAAATGTATTACAAAAATACGGTGGGAGAGTAAGTAACTTCAGGACCAGGAGTCTCGCACCCCACTGGGGAACAAAGAAGCTGCAGGATATCTGGATGTTGAGATTTCAGTGGATAAGTAAAGTGAGGTGGAGGAAGATAATTCAGATCCTGAAGTGGGAGAAACAGTTGGAGCTCCCAAAGAGGGATTTAGTGAAGCTGAGTAATGTCCTATTTGTGACAAAAATATCCTATTAAAACAAAATAAAAAATTAAATGAAGTATTTATTTATTATTAATATTACTTAGAGTTACACTTCAACCCAGTTTGTAAAACAAAACATCCAGAGAATATATGGTTAAGCTGAGCAAAGGGCCCCAAGAGCCATAAGGAGAGCAGGAGTAGAACAGAGCAGCAAAAGAATGCACAAGCACAATGCGCTTGCACCAAAGGGCATATGGGAACCGAATAATGCTATTAAAGAGCCAAGGGTCAAGCATTCTTAGTACAGAGTAAGGAGGTGGAGGAGTGGACAAGAACACGCATCGTCAGCTAATAGATATTCTACGGCGGGAAAGAGACGAATCTGGTTCACTTAGGTAGTGCATACGCAAAGGAAGCATTGGGGTTGAATTAGGTTAAGGGGTAATAGTGAGGAAGAAGGGAGAAATAGGTGAGGGTAAAGAAAAGCAGAAGAATGACATGAAAAAGTGAATTTGGGCCGTTTAGAGGCGCGGAGAATTGATAAATAAGAGATTCAGAGCAGGGAATTTTTGATTGACAATGGCAACAGTGCGTTAGGGCTATTGGGAAGCAGGATTGAGCGGTAGGACAGAAATATATAACAGAACAATTGCTGATGTGAGAGGTCACGGTAAGGCTGGGTAAAAGTACGGAAAAAGAGTAAAAGTTGGATTGAGCCATGGAACAGTGTGTTTGGGCTGTTGGAAAGCATGATTGAGCTGTGGGGCCGAAATCCATAATGGAACAATAGCAGGCGCGAGAGGTTAAGGCTAGAAAAATTACAGAGAAATAGTGAAAGCTGAAATGGACAATGCAACAGCTCAAATGGGACGAAGAGTGTCCAGATGCTGCTGTATGGAAACGAAATTACTAGTGAAAAAATGAAGACCTCAATACCCCGGATATTATCTGGAGATATAAGGCATAAACGACAGATACAACAACTTGAGTTTTATAATTTGGCCTCTTATTCCTCACATGCCTCATGAGGTATAGGGGGAAAATGTGAACTTTTGCTGATGATACTCAACAACAAGAGGCAATATGAAGGGCAGACACAAAACATTTTGCTTTCTGATGTGAGCTTCACGGCCTACTAAAATAGCTAAAACTATTGAATAACTTTTAATTAGTATCTGTATTGAGATTTGGAGATTTCACAACTTAAATCTAAAGACACTAATTTTTCCCCTTAATATTAAGTGTATTAGGAGTTGAGATGTGAAATCTCCAAATGCCTATACCTAAACTGACTAAAACTTATTCAATAGTTATGGCTATATTAGTAGACTATATAACTCAACTTTTAGTCTTATAATGCAGGTGTAGCATATATGGTTGAGGCTAAAGGGTAGTATTTTGCTTTAAATTATTTTACAATAACTATGTAATAAAATTTGTCAAGTTTACCCACCAACCTTGAAAGTCTATATAGTATATTGGATTACTTAATTGAAGTATATCACAAAGTATGGAAATATTATATAAATCCTATCAGCAGATATGATCTCATCTAGTTTATAAGATATATCTTTCACTATTCTCAATTTTATAGTTACAACATCTTCCAACATTGCTACACACCACTGCCAAAACACCCCACAGATCCAAGACTACTCCAATAAGATCTTATTGTTTCCTTAAAGTATCGTATTTCTTGTTGGTTTCAATATTGATGACTATAATTGTAGAAAAAGTTCTTTTTGAACTAGTTAAGAATAATGCGAATATACAAGATGATTTTTTTATTACTATTTAATAAAAGCCCTATATTCTGATTCTCTATATTCAAAAGTACTAGCTAACAAATTTTGAATATGATCCCTTAACCTGTATTTCGGCACTCACACTATAGTATTGATATAGTGTGTGTGTTTGGAAAGTAAGTAAAAAGGGTAACGTTGTTGTTAGTGCTAATAGTAATTAAGATGTAACATAATTGAAAATAGATTTAGTCAGGGAATGAAACTACAGTGAGTGGAAGTTGGAGATTATAAGCAATATAGCGATGGATGATTTGAATAACGAATATGAGAACGAGGAAGTGCAAGTTGAGTTTCATGGGAAAAAAGAAAACTTCAGAGAGATCGCTGCTGCAGAGATTATCAACAATGAAGAAAATGAGTATGATAAGGGAGAGGAGAAATACCAAGAGTCAGAGATTAGCGATATTGAGGATAATCATAAGGTAGAAGTAGAAAGAGTACTGAATAAACGAGACAGGGTCCAGATACATGATTTACCTCTAGTTCCACCCTTTGAGTCATATGAGCACCCAAACCCATGGCATAAATGAACACTAAATCTTGCATTTGAGTTCTTTGGTCAATTTGATCTAGTTGGCAATCCTGAGCCACATAACACTGAGTGCCCAATCGATTTGTTAATACTCTTTTGTGATAATGAAGAATTTAAAAATCTCGCAAGCAATACTAATGCATATGCAACAGTAAAAGAGGCTGGACAAGGAAGGTCAAAAAGGTGGCAGCCAGTGCAAAGAGGGGAAATTATGATTATTTTGGGCTTGATAATTTACATGGGTCTGTATCATACAAGTACAGCACCCGATTTCTGGAAGAAGGATGGTCTTGCTCCACATTATAGGTAAATACATTTACTATCATTAACTTTTATTGCATAATAGTCTACTGAATTAAACGATAGAATATCTCAGCACAGGACTCAGATGAGATTTGAGAAGTGAAAAGACTGTGTTTTTGTGTATTGAGACCAGCTGAAAGATTTTCTTAGATGCAATTTGAACAGGTAAAGGGATTTTTTCGTGTATCACCACTGTGTGAAAATTTACCACCTCACCTGAGCCTTTAGCACCAGAAATGGAGCTGCTATGATGTATACTACAATACCCTTTTTAGCGCTATTGAATTCCAGCTACAGAAGTCTCTATTAATGAAATGATAATTTGGTTTATTGGTCAATCTGCCCACACAGTAAGAGTTCCCAATAACTCAATTTCTGAAGGGTGCAAAGTATTTGCTTTGTGTGAATATAGGTATGCATTTTCCTTTATGTATAACTCTAGGATCGAGCAGTTCTCTGGACAGGACATAGTCTATAAGGGGCTTGGGAATCTTAATTTAAAACCTACATCTTGAGTAGTTCTACAGCTTGCCTTAGCTTTACCCTATCAGAAATATCTGTTTACTCTCTTCTGTGACAATCATTTCAGTAACATACCTCTCTTTCAGGCCTTACGATACAACAAATTGCAGTATATGCTACAGTGTCACCCAATTCAGCTTAATATACTCACATTCTGAAAATAAACAAAAGATACTGACATTTACCATGTGGTACAGTGTTACATGTTTTATCAGAGGGCTGTCAGGTATTGGCTGTAATTTGACAAGATAAAATCTTAGTAAGACTACTTCCAACAGCATATGATATGAGACTGCAAATACAGAACTTTACTGCTCATATGCGTCGTCATCCTCAAAGGCCTCACAATAGGGATATATATTGTGAAATAATTCACCGGGTCTAGGGTAAACTCCATGTGCAGGAGCTTGTATTACCTACTGTAACCATTTACTACAATATGCATATGAGTTGGGTCGATAGAGCTAATCAGCAACCTAGCTATTATTCTACTCAATTATAGGTAGATCGCAACTGGATGCCACTTTTCTTTTGGCTCTTAAATACTACAGTAATTAATTCCTTTCTTATTGCCCAACAGCATATTAGTGGAGGGCAGCATTCACTTTGGCAATTACATTCACAGTATCATAAACAACTAGCATGATATCTTGTGGAAATGGGATATCAGCAGTTACACTCTGCTCAGGAGTAAGTACTCCAGCTACAGTTATCAGTGCCCTAGCCATACTGTGTCAGAGGCAATAACTCTGCAAGTTGTGCAATGAGCTATATTACGAAAGTCACCCACCTCCCCTCTATGCAAAAGATCAAGTCACCCCCACACTCTCACATCTGAACTCAGAATCTCAAAAGCGACCCAAATACTGTCTTCCCTGTTACTTTCTTTCCAAGCCTTCTCTAGAAGCTATACACTATGATGGCATTCACAAGGCACTGGATGGCCCACATGGGAGAATGCGAAGACCTTATTTTGGTTGTAGTTACTGTAAAATTGCTTCCACCTTCAATATCCCACTCTGCAGAAACTGCTGCTTTAATCTATTTCATTCTCTTAATTAGGCTTTCACTTTCACTTTCTCTTCTCTTCCGGCTTCTTCCGCTCCTTCTTCCACTTCTTCTTCCTCTCTTTTTTCCTCTCTTTCTACAGCTTCTTCTCCTTCCTAAATTCTCTACTTCTTACTCATTTTGTTTTTGCGTGTGTCGTGCTTATCTTGTCACCAATCATTACTCTTTTTGTGTTGAATCTCAACCGTGATCACTACTTGTTTTGTAGATGTGATCAATGATTCCTAAATAAATGCAACGCTAAAAGTGCGTGAACGAGAATACAGGTTAAGGGATATCAGTACAATGTATGTTGATAATCAAGTATACATTTGATGTTCCTGTGGTTGCCATGGTGAGCCACATCCCGGCGAAGAGCCGCACCCCCGTAAATCACGTTTTATACTTAATTTTATATCAATCTTGGAAGGCTCTGTTTCATTTACATACCCAATGGGTTCGTTGGGTTAGCCTGGGTTATCTCTTGTTAGGTTGGGTTGGGTCGGGCTCAATATTTCTTGGGCTGGGTTGGGTTGGGTCGGCACTTTTTCGACCCTGGTTAACCCATTGGAAGGCTTGCCAATCTCTGACACCGCACCTCGGCCCGATCGATAGTCTCCTCAACGAGGTCGCTGACTTGCGGAATCATGTCGAGAGCCTCCTTCACCAAAACTGCTGCCCAACTGAACTGACCCGGCCCACAGGGTATCCCAAGTGTTTGGTGAACCAATTGCGACCTTTGACCACCCTGGGCCTGGAAGAAATCTATAGACTTTAAGATAGATTTGAGGGCTGGCTAAACTTGAACGCAATTTCCTCAGAGGAAATGAGCTAATCGGAGAGGATTGATTCAGGGGTAATAGAAAACCAACAGATCCGTTAAGAATACAACTTCCTCAATCAATTGTTTATTATGAAATGTTTATGACTTCCCACCCATGATGCACTTGCTTAGTTTCTTATTAAAAAGCTTTCTTGTATCCCTGTTTGAGTGGTTAGGGGCAAGGAAGTGAGGAGTTTTAGCAAGGATTAGTTCTGGAATGAGTATGTTATCTAATCAGTCTTCTTATTATTATATTTCTAATGGTATCTAGGTTTCTGAGGTTTCAGTAGAGATTTTTGTGAGAATTCAGTAAAGATTCATAATGTCTATACTATACTGCCTGGTGCAGATTTTGCAACAGTCGTATGTGAGGCTGGATGGAGTCAAAGGTTTGAAGCCTTGCTGGATAATGCATAGTTATGGCTGTTACCTACTAATAGACAGACAAGTGCTGTGATCTTATTTTCTTTACAGGAAGCTATGGAGGAAGTTCACTGGAGGTAGGATACAACAGGACAGAAGTAGAGAAAGATATACAGGAGGTGGGAGAAGGAAAAGCTGTGATGCGGGTAGAGGATGACCAGCCAAGGGGTGGTGGAGAGAAAGATAATGTGGAACTGATAGCCTCAAGTGAGGAACAGATGGAGGTAAAGAGTATCAATGAAACCACCAGATTCAACACCCTAGAAGCAAGATATCTGAACTTGAGCCACGAGGTAAATTTGAAGCAGCCCTTGTTTGGTTGGCACTCTTGGAGCCACAGTGCACGTTTACAAAAGGTGCGAGGACGGGAAAGAGATTCAGGAATTGTTTATGGCCACCCTACCCCCACCCCCGGAATGGGATTTGGAGGAAGACATATCACAATATGGGGTAGAATTGGTGGATCTCTTAGAAGACGATGTTCCGCAGGGCCATGACTCTAAAGATATGGTCATCTTTGCTTTAAGAGATCTTGAAGAATTTGTCAGAACATTACTGCCACAAACTGAGAAGGAGAGATCATTTGCCCGCACAGTGTAGCACCTTAGTGCAGCCAGGCATTGGGAGAAGCGGGAAACCTGGATGCAAAGTAAGAGGAGACGACTGGGATAGTAAGGAAAAGCGGCGTGTTCATGCAGTTGGGGCGGAACCACAGATCTTTTTATTTTTTAACTGGTTTTCCATTGCAGACCTGTGCTACCGTTTTCGGCCATTCCTGAATAGATACAATGTCCTCCTCCGCCTTGACTTCCCTTCCTGTATTCATACCTCGATGACATTTAGGAGGGGGAGATAGAGCAATAGTGTCTTTATTGCTCCTTTCCTACGGTGCTAGTAGTGATGCCACAGTACAGTCGTGTGGGATATACCTTTGTTTGTAGTAGTGGACTAGTGTTTACCTACAAGGGAGATTTCAGAACAGCAACCTAGAGCAAGTAGCCACACCCAGGGTGTTAAAAACCACCAAACTTTCCACGATCCCCAAATCCCACATTCTCCAAAGATCAAGAAGGAGCCACAAACCACTCATTAATCTTATCACCTCCTCTGCATACCGTGCTCACCCACTGATCGCTTCTGTGATTACTACTAGTCTCTTCGCCTACGGTGCTTCCAAGTCGTACTCCCCCTGCGATCGCTACGCCGCCGAGTCAGTAGCGAGCCGAGTTAGAGTACCAGTCGAAGCGTAGTATCGGCAGTTCGGCGGCAAACCGGATTGGACTGCGCACTAAGGAGGCGTTTGGGAGGGGGCCGGAGGGGTAGCTCGGGCGGAGAGCGGCGTTGGGATACAAAGAAATGGAAAACGAATAAAAGGAACGGAGATCTGGAAAAGGGTGAAGAAAGCTTGAAAGGCCTGGCCTAGCAGAAGCAGCAGCGATAGAAGCAGCCAACCATATTAGTCGGGATGAGCGATGGAAATAAGCAAACCCTTGACACGAGTGCCAGTGATAGGGTGGAATAGCCAGCGGTCCCTCTGCCTCGTATGAAAACTCGCGAGCCGTCCCCGCGGCAAAAGTTGAGAGTCTGAAGGGCCATGAGGAAAGTTGTAGAGGTAGTAAGCAACTACCCCGGTAGCGCCCTAATAGGGAATGCGCGGGAGTTGGTTAAACGTACTCCCCTCCCCCTTTACCATTCCTCTTCCCTTTATTATCAACTATTAACGTGTTTTCGCAGGTCATATATTTGCCCTTCTACAGCGCTTCCAAGCCCCAAATGTCTCAGAATTCATCAAGAAGGAGAAAAATGGTCCTATGTCCTCTGCCACAGAGTGTTTAATCCTTCATGTGATCTTTTCCTGTTAAGCGTTTTCAATTGCAGGAGATTTTGGAATAGATGTCTTTGCATATAAAGGCTTAGTTTCAGGAGTGGGTGGCTTCCCAAGCAATTTTGAGAGGAGACTCTTGTTGATTGCAGGAGCATGACGGGTTCTGTATATAGACCAATATAATAAGAAGCTAGTGGCCTCTCTATTCCCAATACACAATTCCCCCCATAAATGTCATAATCACCACCTAATACACCAATTCTGTATTCTTATAGACTAGAGAGTGAAAATCGAATCTAAATGACTTGCAAGAAAAGAAAAGGGTAAACAATAATAGAGCAAAGATGGTAGCGCGGGAGAAATTTGTCCAGGGAGAAGAGAGAATGTAACGATCCTTCCCTCTGGGTGATACTTGCAGCAGGTAACACTTCCTCGTTCTTGTGCACTACTTCTGATAGCCGAACACTCTTGCTCCTATCATGTAGTCGAGAACGTACCAAGAGATACTTCTCTTATTCGCCAGGAATCGTGATAGTAAAGATAACTTGAATTGATAGTATAAGAAAGTACTTAGATGGTTGCATGAGGAACTAACTACCCGACGGCCATCGCCCCCTTATATAGGCGTTCCACCAACAACCCTAACCCTGGTGACTTATACCCTTGAGTCACACGACCTCATAACTCGTGGCGAGTCATGCGCGAAATCCATCAGCTGACTTCTAACAAGTCAACTGCGCAACATACCTAAACCAATCATAATTCCAATAACAAGTCATGTGCGCAACTCGCATCACATGAGTAAAACCCATGACTCGTAATATGAGTCATGTGCGAAAGTTCATGAATCATATGACCACAATCGTAGTCATGTGAGAAACATCAACCAATAACATTATAACGATGACATCGCAAGTGCGAGTCATGTGAAACAAATCACAAACCTATGACTCATAACCATGAGTCATGTGAAACCATATTCCTCGCTTAGTCAGGTTTGTGACATTAGCTCCCTTCTCCCCTTAGCATCGGTCCCTCGATGCTTATTTCCCAAGTTCCATCAACTAGTTTCTGAGACCTCTGAGTTCTCTTTTCAACCGTCTGTTGATGCTTTCCTCGTTTTTCCACGATGTCCTCATCATTCCTAACATCGCGTTTCCAACCTCAAGCGACCTTGTCTTGTCCATAATTGTTTTTTGCTGATTATGGATTGTTTCGTCTTGTAGTTGTATAATGTTTTCGAGGTGTTCGTTTCGTCGTAGCAGTCCATCGATTTGCCTGTGTAGGCTGTCGATGTCGTGAACCGTTTCTTCTCTTTCCCTTCTCTCTTCCTCTTCCTTCTCGCCCCTCTCCCTCTCCAGCCGGGTCCTCATGGGTTCCATCCTATTCCTTATTCCCCTATCCTTCCTGCTCAGCGGCCCCTGAGCTCCCCTTAGTCCAGGATAATATCCTGCTTTGATCTTGTCTATTTTATGGACTTGACAATTGTCCCTGTAGCATGCGTCCCAAGTATATATTTCGGCGTGTTTTCGCCGACTTTTCTTTGGTTAGGACGGAGGAGGAGGAGGTGGTGTTGGTGCCGATTCGTACGGCGTTGCGTATGGTGTCATTTGTTAGGGGTAGCCGATAGTGAGATTATAATATCGGACTAAGCCTGAGTTGGTGTCTTCAGAGAATTGTCTAAGAAGGCTCGTGGGTAACTATCTCACGTGAGAAGTAATTGATGTAATAAAAAGATAATCGAGTAAGATAAAGATTTATAGCGTGATAACTTTTTATATTGATAAGATCTCTTCTCCGGTGCTTAATGATTTCTTGTAGCACGGGAGGCACTTCAATATTTATATTCCGCATCTGAGTGTTCGCGGGCTAACTAATAACTACTAACTAAAAGTGCGAACACTCTCTGACCCTGACAACTGTGCGGCTACTTGCTTAGCATTATGAAGACATACACTATTCATCTAATCGTGAGGGTGTGTCATTCTCCTCAGCGATAGGTGTGCAGAGTTCTCGTAGCCCAATAGGTGCTAGCGTTGTAACTTTCTTCACCGAGCAATGTAAGGAGTGGCCAACACCTTGGTCGTCAGACCATTCAATGCATATGAGTTCTTAGGCTGCATGCCCATCAGGTTTCAGGATGACTCTTGCTTGCAATCGCACCTATGGCTAAATGCGCGCAATGCCTCTCCCTTACTGACTGACTCTGAGTGGGACTATGGGTCTCCACTATGCGTACTAGTGTCTAATTCCCTCATGGGAAAACTTTGCCTAAGCGTCCACTCTTTTGTTTCCCTCAACTCTCATAACTTTGAAGGCCTATAGCTTTATGCGACGTCGACTGATTTGGTCCGAACCACTTGCATAATTTTCGCTCAGTTCTCTTCTCATATATCCTGCGAACAGCATCTGGTCGGACGGACGGCCGCGACGTATATGGTGTTATTGCGAGTGGTCCCTGGAGGGACATTCTGGAGTCTGAGTGTAACTACCACTGGTGCGGCAATGAACGTAGTGCTCCAACGTCGGGGCCGCAGGGGTATGATGGCCGTATTTTTGAGGTCTGTGCGCAGGGGTCTGTGCGCTCGGAGGTCTGTGCGCTGGATTCCAGTATACCATACATGGGCTTCCAATGTGCCTAACATCGTTAAGTCGACACTGTGTCTTCGGGTTTCCTGAGGGAACCAATTCCCTGTCTCCTCGCTGATGTGGACTTGACATTCGTTGTCATAACACCCCGTCCACGATAGGCCGAGATGCTTGTTCCGTTCCATGTTTCGTTTTGCCTAGAGCTGGTCTGCGTCCAACTCTGATTCTAGTGGCCCTGAGTATGATGGGCTAGTAGGCGGAAATGGGCTGAAGCTGCGATTGCCGTAATCGCCCCATCCTTCTTCAGCCTTGAGTGGTACGGCGGTTTGTTGTAGAGACTCCACTTCCACCCTTTCTTGGTTTGTCTGGGTAGCGGGAGTGGAGTTGTTGAATTGCAAGCTCAGCATTATTGAAGTTTTCTGCGGGGTACCAGGTCTTGTCGTGTTCTGGTGAATATCGCGTCCACTTGGCTCGATATTGCAAGTGGTTTCGATGTACTAGAGAGTCGATGATTTCTTCGAGTTCGTATTCGTTTTCTCCATCTATCTCAATATGCGGAGCAGGAGTTTGGATTTGTGAGGGGAATCTGTTGTCCTCTTATGGTTCGAGAAGTAAGATGTGGAATGTGTCATGTATCTTCATCGAGGATGGCAGAGCCAGCTTATAAGCGCTGCTGCCAAGCTTTGCCACTATCTTGAATGGCCCGATTTTCTTGTAATCCAGTTTTTTCGATGGTCTCGTGCTCTTGATATTGCGTGGCAACAACCAGACTTTGTCTAGTGATTTGAGATTCGGATCGGGTTTTCGGTGTTGATCGTAATATTCTTTTTGTCGTAATTGTGCTGCCACCATCTCGCTTCGTAGTTGGTCGTGTAATTCCCTCATATCTTCCGTAGATAATTTCTTCGTTTGCATCAGATAACCGATGGTTTCATATTCGGGGTTGATTCCGTAATTCGCATAGAATGGTGTTGCTTTGATCGTTTCTTGATACCCGTTGTTGTATGCAAATTCCGCCAGTGATAATGCCTCATACCAATCATCTTGTTGGTAGTTGATATATGCTCGGAGGTATTGTTCCAATATGACATTGGTCCGTTCTGTCTGTCCATCTGTCTGCGGATGAAATGCCGTGCTGAGTAGTCGTTCAATTCCCATTTTCATAGTGGTGTCCTTCCACAAGTCCGATGTGAATAGTGTGCCTCGATCTGTGATATTTTCTCGTGGGATTCCGTGTAGTCGAACAATTTCTCTCAGAAATAGTTTTGCGAACTGCCGTGCGTTTAGATCATTTCGACATAGTATGAAATGACTCATTTTGGTCAGGCAGTCGACAACCACCAAAATGGTGTCATAATCGTTCGATATCGGCAGATCCGTGATGCAATCCATTGCGATTGATTTCCATGGTCAATCAGGTGCCTCGTTTAGGTGTAGTAGTCCGTAAGGTGCATGTCGGACGACTTTCGTCCGTTGACATGTGTCGCAATTCTTGATGTATCGTTTGATCGTTTCCCTCATGTTTGGCCAATAATATTTGCGGCATATGAGTTCGGTAGTTTTCGCCGTTCCTCCGTGTCCTGCCTGTGGGACATCGTGGTAGTTGTAGATAAGTGCGGTCCTTAGCCCTTCGTCGTCTGGTATCCATATCTTTCCTTTGTACCATAGGTATTCGTCCTTCTATTAGCATAGCCCCAGTGCTACCCCTTTCATCTCCTTTTCTCCTTTGTCCAACGCTTCCTTGATTTGTCGTATGTATTCGTCTTTTTTGCTTGTTTCCTGGATTTTTCCTTCGTCCATGTCCTGGAATTCCACTAGTTCCAATTCATTGATTTCCTTCCAATACTGTTCCTTCAGAAGTAGTATTTGAGGTGTGTTGATGAGCCTTGGATCTCCTGCCGTTTGTAGGTCTCCAGCTCTTTGGGTGAGTGCGTCGGCTTTCCCGTTTTCTTTTCCTGGTTGGTAGTATATCTTGAAGTCGAACTGATGTATTCGTTGTTCCTATCGTTTTTGCCGGTCGCTGAGGTTTTTTGATATCATGAAGGTAACCAGGGTCCTGTGGTCCGTCATTACTCGTACAATGTGTCGACATCCTTTGACGTATCTTCTCCATTCCTCCAGAGCTTGTATGACTGCTAATGGTTCCTTGTCATGGACGTTGTAATTGATTTTGTCATCTTTCATCATTTTTGATCGAAATGTGACCGGTCTCCATCTTCCGTCTGGTCCTTGTTGTGATAATATCCCTGAGCAGACGTATTTCGATGCGTCTGTCTCAATCATTGTTGGTCTGTCGGGGTCGTAATGGACTAGTACCGGTGATGTGGTGAGTTTCCTTTGTAGTTCTTTGAATGCTGTTTGTTCGACATCCCCCCATTCCCATTTGATTGCTTTCTCGGTAAGCCGGTATAGGGGTTTGCACGTTCTGCTGAATCCTTCTATGAAACGCCTATAGAAGTTGCAAAAGCCTAGGAAGCATTGCACTTCCTTAACTTTTGTTGGTGCCGTCCATTCCCATATTGCTTTTGTTTTGATGGGATCCGTCTTGATGCCGTCTTCGTTGATGATAAATCCAAGATATTCCACTTCTTTCTTGTGGAATTCGCATTTGAAAGGGTTGACCTTCATTCCTGATTCGTATATGTTTGCCAAAATGTTGGCGACATCCTTTCGGTGTTGTTCCAAAGTGTCCGAGTATATTAGGACATCGTCCAGATATACTATGCAGCAGATATCGATATATCTCCGAACCGTATTGTTGATCCACCTTTGGAATGCCCCAGGTGCATTGGTTAGCCCAAAGGGCATTACCCGGTATTCGTATGTTCCCAATTTACTAGAGAAGCTTGTTTTCCATTCATCGCCATCCTTGATTCTAACCTTGTGGTAGGCGTCCTTAATATCGAGTTTCGTGAAGTATTTGGCGGTGTTGAGCCGATCCAATGCCTTGCTGATGAGTGGTAGTGGGTACCGATCTTTTTTGGTGACTTCGTTAAGTCCTCGGTATTCCACACAGAGTCGAAGCTTTCCATCCTTTTTCTTGACGAATAGTATAGGTGACGCTAAGTCTGTCCATACTTCTCATATCTATCCTCTTCCCAGGTTCTGATTGATATATCGTCGTAATTCGTCCAGTTCGTCTGCGCATAATGGATATATCTTCTTCGTCGGGACTTTCTCTCCGTCCTTTAGGTTGATTTCCAGGTCAACTCCTGGTCGGTGTGGCGGTAGTCCAGTTTTTTCTTCTTTTTCAAAGACGTCCATTAGGTAATGGTATTCCTTCGGAAATATCTCTTCAAGTTCCTTCTGTTCGTTGGCTTTCTTGTTCTGAATTGCCAATTCTGTGCTGATATTGACTGCTTCCAGTCTCATTTCGTTCTCGATCCAGCTTCGTTTGATGATACCGGTGGTTTCCCCTCTCTGATTGAAGTGGCCGAATGCTTTAGCCGAGATTTCGCTTATCTCGATCCTTGGTTTTGCCGCACTAGTTTTCTAACTAGTTTCCTTTTTGGTTTCCGTACTGCCGAATCCGTGGTCGTTTCTCGCGGTTTCGTTCAGTGAAGCTACTTTATATAGCTCTCGGTCGTTGATTTTTTCTATAATCAACTCTGCGATTGGATCTCCTTTCGGTACCATGTACTCGGTAGTTTCTTGATTGACAATTACTACCTTCACTTCACCGATATAATCGGCGTCTATAACTCCCGCATTGGTGCTGAGTCTGTGCTTGACTGCGAGACCACTGCCTGGAGCTATTCGTCCATAAGTGTTGTGAGGTAGCCCAATTGCTATTCCAGTTCCGATTGTTACCTGCCCCAGGGCTGGTATGCTGATATTCTCAATTGCGTACAGGTCACTTCCTGCTGCCTTAATCGATCCCTTCGTAGGCATTCTCGCTTCGTTGGTCAATCGTTTGACCTTGACACGCTTGTCAATGCTGGCCTGGACTTCAGATAACTTGGTGATCAAGTTTTCTTCCCCGGCTTCCGTTTCCGGTACAGCATACACAACAGGTGTACTGTTCAAACACCATGTTGTGCATTGTTCGCTGTTGAAAGTAATCCTCTTATCGTTCCAATCGATAGTCGGATTATGCGTTCGTAACCATGGCATTCCCAAGATGACTTCATGGTTTTGCAAATTTGCCACTTGGAGGGTTGTTAATTCCCTGTGGCTATTGACGTCCATAGGTACTTTTACAACATGGGTGACTGGTCCCATGCTGCTTGGCTTCCCATCCGCGAGGTAAATTTCTCTTGGTTTGTGAGCTCTTGTTGTCGGGATTCCATACTTCTCGCATATCCCCTGGTCGATAAAATCTTCTGATGCTCCCGAGTCGATCATTGCGTTGATCGTGACCGTTTCCTTTTTTCCGTGAAGTCTGACCTTCACTATAATATAATCGTTTTCGTTTTCGAGTGTTTCCGTGTAGTTGAGTGCCGCGTAGCAATTTGCCAAAATAATGGGTTTCCGTTCGGGTCTGTCCCTCAGACCATCTCTTACTGGGGACTTTCTTCATTTCCCGACTGCCTGGGCTCCTTCTCCACTTCCATTTCCCGGATCTTGGGACTGGTTCCCCATGGTAGTCGTCGTCGACTTTGTCCGTTTCTTGGCTGACTAGTATAGTCTCCTCCGTCTCTTGCATTGTTGCAATCTTTTGCTCGGTGATTTGGTTTTCCGCATTTGAAGCATAGCTGCTCTCTGAGTCTTCTTCTGAACTCGTTATTGGGTAGCCTCCAGTTAGGCTGCCTTTGTGTCGCATCGAGATCCATTGGATCTCCTCTTTGGTCTTTGGTGGTTGGCCTGAATGTGCCATCCTGGTTTCTTGGTACTTCGACAACTCGGTTCGATGTGCTTCTTTGCTGTATGCTGCTGACAAATTTGATGCGATTTTCTTTTCGGATAGCCCAGTTCGCAAGATCTTCGATGTCGTCTGTTTTGTAATTGTCTTGTCCCCACGCGTCTTGTAGGGTACGATTGATTCCTTTGAGGAATATTCGTTGCATTGTTTGCTCGTCGTAATCAGCTTCGTCTGCTGTTAACTGGAATTCATTCCAGTACTCGGTTATGTTTCGTTTCCCTTGAGTCATTTCCTCTATTTTGGATTTTGCCGAGTTTAGCGCATTGACGTCTCCGAACTGCCTTCGTAGGAAGTCCAGAAACCGGTTCCAGGTGTCCCAGTTCTCGGTTTTCCTTCCTTCCGCATATGGTGTAATCCACTTTGCTGCCGCGTCTCTTAGAAGTGACTTCGCGTATGTCACTTTTTCTCCGTCCGTAGTGATGCCTGTTGCTTCATAGTGCAAGTTGCATTGTGCTATGAAGGTTCGCAGTGACGTTCGTCCGCCTTTGAACTCCGGTGGTGGTTTGACTTTCAATTTCGAAGGTTCCCGGCCTCGAGCCAACTGTAGTATTTGTCGTAGTTGGTCTTCCGTGAATCCTGCCATTTGGGTTGCAGGCGCAGAGCCGCCTGCTGGGGGGTTGCTCGGCCCGCCCTGTGCAGCTGGTGTTGGTGCTGACTTTGTGTTTCTTCATGTGATAGCCGATGATGCTGTTCCTTCCGATCCTTCCGGTGATTCTGGTTCTGGTGATCCCGGGCTTCCTGCCCTTGATGTTCCAACTGATTGTTGAAGTGCATCTCCTAATATGTCTGTGTCGAATACTGCCTCTGCTAGTGGGTCTTCTTCTTGGTCCGTCGTCTTGTCTGTTTGTTAGGTACTGCGAATGGACGCACCCAAAGGTAACGATCCTGCCCTCCGGGCGATACTTGCAGCAGGTAACACTTCCTCGTTCTCGTGCACTACTTCTGATAGCCGAACACTCTTGCTCCTATCGTGTAGTCGATAACGTACCAAGAGACACTTCTCTTATTCGCCAGGAATCGTGATAGTAAAGATAACTTGAATTGATAGTATAAGAAAGTACTTAGATGGTTGCGTGAGGAACTAACTACCCGACATTTTTTTTTTTTTTTTTTTTTTTTTTTTATATCAGGTGCTTTGATTTTCAACTAGAAGGCTCAAAGACTACATGCAGCGCTAGCTATGGTAAAGAAAAGCCCCTACCCCGCCGAGAACACGGGAAAAAGCCATCGCCCCAAGTCCCTGTGGTCCGGGACCAACCGCACGATCTCGCCCTCAAGAAATACAAAAATACACCTCAAAGACAAGCAGGAGACAACAGGAAAACCAGCAACCCGCACAGCTCCCACCGACGCCAAACGATTCGCCAGCCAAAACAAAAGAAACCAAATTAATATCCTTATTGCAAACGTAGAGTAAACCAAGGGCGTTGATAGCCGAGGGGGCCCGCAGTGGCCAAAACTGTCCAACCGTGCCAAACATTACAACCCAACCCAAGGAACGTAAACCGATAACCGAGGCAGTGCATATACGACTACTGACCGAAACCAAGGGGTGCTCCCGTAAGCAGCAAAGGGCGGGAGGTGGTTGGGCGGTCGCTTGGTGGAAAGCCGACCGTAAAGGAGTGATAGCTGTAACAGAGCCACTGGACGAAGATCGGAGGAGGATGGATGGAGGGGTAGCCAACTCGCTAGAAACAGCCAACTAACAGGCCATAGCCGAAAGATTTTCGAAGACGACGCGAAAACGTGAACCGAGATGTTACTGACCGAAGCTTTCCCCATCAAGGGTCGGGCTCTCGAATCGAAAAGGTACTCTCGCCAGAGTCCGGACACCGAAACGCCGACCGTAAACGTAGAAAGGAGGGTTGACGACCGTGTGAAGTCGCTAAGCAAGGCCATGCAACAACGGGGAGAGGATGAAGAACGAGACGGATGACCACGCAAATGGCCCCTAGAAACACGCTTGCTCAGGGCGAGATCATGATAAGGGCCGAGAGGGGTGGGTAGGGAGCCGTCCAAGGCCTAGGAGGCCAATAGAGGAACGGGCTTTCGTGGGTGGAATTGACGATGATATTTCATGGTGTTGAAATTTCAATCGCCAGAGGTGGAGAGGAGATCGTTCGTGAAACTAACTACTCGACAGACATCGCCCCCTTATATAGGTGTTCCTCCCACAACCCTACCCCTGGTGACTTATACCCTTGAGTCACACGACCTCATAACTTGTAGCGAGTCATGTGCGAAATCCATCAGCTGACTTCTAACAAGTCAACTGCGCAACATACCTAAACCAATCATAATTCCAATAACAAGTCATGTGCGCAACTCGCGTGATATGAGTAAAACCCATGACTCGTAATATGAGTCATGTGCGAAAGTTCATAAATCATATGACCACAATCGTAGTCATGTGAGAAACATCAACCAATAACATTATAACGATAACATCGCAAGTGCGAGTCTTGTGAAACAAATCACAAACCTATAACTCATAACCATGAGTCATGTGAAACCATATTTCTCGCTTAGTCAGGTTTGTGACAGAGATGAGGAAATGGAGAAGTTGTGAAGAGAGAGGAAGGCTCGAGGAGTGAGGAAGATGGGGTGGAAGACTATTACCTATAGAAAGACACTTATATAGCCAGGATAGTACTCGTATTACACTATTGTCGGGGGACAAAAATAACCGCGGTTCAACGATTGATGGCTACGCACCCCTCCTCATCACCCCGCACTTCCTACACTACCTAAACACACTCCTCTTGATCAACCAAAACTAAACCATTCTGTCTAATTATTTTTTTCAATAAACTATGCCTGCTATTCTTTGCAGTCATGCCAAAAAACCTATTCCCTCCAAGCACCTCTCTGAGTTTACTAGGGGAGGATCTTTGGGTTACATGAGCCTCAAATGGGATCTGAGCAAATTTCCCACTACCTTAACATTCCTCCCACCACTGTCAGAAACACAATTGCAAAGGGATTTCAAGAGGGCAAGGAGAATGTGAGTAGAGGAAGACATCCTAAGACTACCAAGTTGCAGGATGAAACCATGGTTGAGGAAGCTCTCAAAAATCGCCACACTACCTATTTTGAGATTTCTAAAAAAGTTGCACCCAATGTCTCTACCAACACAGTGAAGAGAAGAATTGCCCAAAAGCATCTTAAAAAATGGGTGGCACAAGAGAGAGCTCATTTGGATGAAGATCCGGCTCAAGAGAGATTGGAATGGGTATTAGCCCACAGGCATTGGACAAGGGAGATGTGGAGAAGGAAGGCAATGTGAGGGGATGAGGTATCTGTGGAGAGGGGTGGAGGAAAGAGGAGAAAATGGGTATTTAGATACCCAAATGAGAAGTGGAATAAGGATTGTGTTGAACCTACTGCTAGGAGAGGAGAGAGAGGGATTAGCCAGATGATGACTGGTGTTTTTTATGGTCAAACTCATGGTCTTTTTTTACCTGTTTTTCCTGATCCTTCTTCTGCTAGGGGTGGAGTTACTGGAAAGTCAATTATTGATGTCTATGATCATTATGACTTTCTAGGGATATGGGAGGACATCAGGAAGAAGGTTGGAGAAGAAGAGGTATTTTTTATCATTGACAATGCTAAGACTCACTTGCCTTTTAGGAGATGGCTCAGAAGGCAGGGAATTGCTCTTCTGGAAATTCCTGCCTATTCACCAGATCTCAATCCAATTGAAAATGTTTGGTCTCTGGTGAAAGATAAGCTTCATAAGAACTATCCTGAGCTCTAACTTATGAGGGGTGATGTCAATGTGGTCAAGAAGGCAATAGAGGCGGCAATCACTGATTGTTGGGAACTTCTTGACCCAAAGGTTTTTGATACTATGGCAGGGTCAATGGTGGATAGAATAGAGGCAATTATTAAGGCTGATGGATGGTATACCAAATATTAATATCTACTATGTATTTACATTTTTTTAATTTTTTTTTTGGTTTTCATGATAGCGGGGTTGGTGGGGGAGGCTGTTGTCATTGCCGAAGATTTTCACCGTTGATACCGCGGTTATTTTTGTCCCCCGACAATACCACTATCAGCTATGACGAAAATATCTAATATCAAATTTTCCAAAGCTATGAGATAGTACTGCAAGAGAGACGAGAGAGCCAAGAATACCAAACAAAGTAAACCAAAAGAGAAAACCGCCGAAAGAAATCCAACAGTCCGTCTGCCTTCCCAGGAGCCGCTTTCTTGTTCCACTGACGGAGGCATTGCTGAAGTTGCCGCTGCCCTTGCCTGGGAGATTGTGACCGCCGATATGTCCCAATAGAGCAATGATGGGGTATGAGGATCCAGTATGGGTGGCGGGGGGGCAATCAAAAATGCAAGCAGTAGAACGCAAGCTGCAGAACGCAAGCTGTAGAACACAAGCGGTAGCACACAAGCTGTAGGGAGTGTGATGGTCTTCGAGAGAAGGCGAGGTGAAAGTTGCTGTGTGAGATGGGGTTCACGGGCCCTGCATGCTGGAGCTATGACCCCGCGATGGCCCGGCAACCGGTGATACCTTTTTCCACTATTCACCGGCCAGCGGTTGTCTTCCGGGCGCGATCACATGTGCTTTGCCCAATTGGGAACGGGTTTCTACAACCCACCATATGATACTGTATCTTATCTGACAACCGTTTTTGTGAAAGTCTGTCCTCATTGAAAGCTACCGTGTGAGCGGCCATGATTCTAATATCTGATTTGAAAATCACCTGACTTGTGGCACCAAACCAGCGTAAATCTAGATTCGCATTCGTAAAGTTCTCATACCCCCCCCCCAATCTACACCTGATACTACGCCGCAGGTTTAGAGTTTCTGACCGCTGTGGTTGATTATTTTGGTGTTGGCTGCCCAAGACCTTAGATGCATCGGACCTTCGTCAAACTTGAAGAAATATAAGTGATGGGGAGAATCGAGAATGTGTTCCTTTTGGCTTATTTTCTTACTACTAGTGCAAGTCTATTCGTGTGGACGATTGATATTTGGATTTGTTAGTTTATTTGTCTCAGCGAGCAAAGATGATTGGAGCTGATAATGATAGATAGGGAATACTTGTATACACCATGTCTAGCCATTACTACGAGGCCCATCCCAAGATTCTAGAAGACAAAATCTTCTTTGACAAGTGCCGGGCATGGACTCTCTTTCTCCTGCTTCACCGCCTAGCTGGACCCCGGTCGTTGAGAGAGTCAGCACCTTCCTACCAATACCTACCAGCATTCACCCCCCAGGAGGTTTGGCATCACGACTGAAGTAGGCGTTGTGTGACACGTCAGACAAATCACATTATTCTAACTTTTACCCCATGTTTGTTGTAAATGAAATATGACAACCCCGGACCCTTTTGAGAATAACTCAACCTATAAGCCACAGTGCCATTTCCCCTTTGTTCTCAATACTGACAATTGGAGCTACTACAGTGGAACCTCCGATATTTCCCACCTCCAAAGCTTCAAACTCTCTAGTACTTCCAGTCTTTGCAGACACACCAGATATGAAGTATGCGAAATCTCTCTGAAAATTCTGGGCCTCCCATAGTTTCGAATTCCAGGACCTTTCTGGAATCTTAATTCCTGAAAACGCCTGTTTGAGCAAAATTAGTGTGAAAAATTAGCTTGAACAAAAAAAGTGCAAAGACTTCAGGAATCCTCAATACAAAGTAGCCTTTTAACATACGCCAGGGTGGAAAATAGTCTTTAGTTATGTCTGCCCTGGCCACATTCTCTTATTTGAATTCATACTCTCTACTCAGTTCTCTGTAGATCATATCCAAGTTCTACACAAATTTTCCTTTTTCATCGCCATCATGGAATATCACTCGATTTAACTAGTTATGTCTGCCTCTTGTGCCGAGAGCCCCTTCCTCTTTCCATCCTCCCCTTATTTCCAGCCTCGTGCTACTCCCTACCGGCTGGAATTATCGGAGGCTTCACCCTAGTGAAAATGACATGCTATAATAGTAGAGGCCATGGATGGAGGAAAGGAGGAATCTGTGATGGTATTACTTTATCAGTGGTATAATGACAAAAAGGTGGCACCGGTATTTAAGGGCGGGTATTTGCAGCTCTCAAGCAGGGATTGCAATTGCGAGTAGAAAGAAACGGCAGGTTGATGCTTCCGTTGATTATCCCCCGTACCACAATACCACAGAAAAATCCCAAATCAAAGGGATGCAGGGCACTTGCGCTTGCCAGTGTCTCTTAAAGGGGATCACTGCAGCCACTCAAGGGCTCGCTGTCAAACGTGCTTGCACAGTACGCTACAAGTACACTGACCCTAATCATTGTAAACAAATTACATATAGACGAGCCAATAGCATAACGAAGCAAATCCCACAGCCTTTTTCATTTATCATAATGTTAAAAGACTCCTTCCTTCTTCCGTCTTGAATGGAAAGTGCACACGCAACAAAAAAAGAAAAGAAATGCACAGAAATGAAAAGAAACCTATATTTCGAAACCTCCACGTAGACCCCACCTTATCCATCCTATCCGCATCCCAACAAAAGCAAAGAATAAAAATAAGATACGCCCACTGGTCTCCGAGATCAAAAAACAGAGCAAGTGATCAAAGTAAATAGTAAAGAGAAAGGGGGAAATCTTCAAAGAAAGAAAAAACACTACCAACTCCATTCCTACTAGTGCATCCTCTCCACATGCTCCTCCTCTCCAGCCTTGCATTTATGTCAAATTCTGGTCGGTCAGTTGACGTGACGTTCGGGGAAACTACCAGCGTGCCAGCTACTACCGTAAGAGCAAAGTAAACCCCAACCTCACAACAAATATATACTCCCAAACAAACAAAGGAAAAGGTAAAAAAAAGAATCAACCGAGGACCCTCCGGGTATCAACCTCAAGACTTTTCCATCTTGACATCTCCATCCAAGTCCCTTTTCCCCTCCACCATTCGACCTTCTTCCCTCCTTCACCACTCTGTCTATCATCCTCTCTCTTCCTCCCCAATCTCCGACCCCGTTCCTCCGCCCGGTCGATAGTCTCTCAACGACATCGCTGACTCGCTGCATCAGGTCGACACCCTCCTTCGCTAAAACTAGCGCTCTACTAGCAGAGGACATAGGACCGTCTTTCTCGATGAGTTCTGGGGCATTAGGGGCTTGGAAGCGTTGTAGAAGGGCAAATAGATGACCTGAATAAACACGTTAATGATTGATAATAAAGGGGAGAGGAATAATGAAAGGGGAGGGCAGTACGTTTAATCAACTCCCGGGCATTACGAGGTAGGTCGCTACCTCTTAAGTCACTTACTACCTTCGCGACTTTCTTCATCGCCCTTCCGACTCTCAACTTGTGCCGCGGTGACGGCTCGCGAATCCTCATACGAGGCAGGAAGAGCCCTGGCAATTCCACCCCATCGCAGGCACCCCTGTCAGGAGTTTGATTATCTCTATTGCTCATCCTGACTAATGTGTTTGGCTACTGCTTCTGCTAGGCCAGGCCCTTCAGACTTTCGTCGCCCTTTTCCAGATCTCAGTTCTTATTGTTGGTTTTCTTCTTCTTTATATCCCCCGCTGTTCCCCACCCGAGCCACCCCTCCGGTTCCCTCCCAAACCGCTCTTTAGTGCGCTGTCCAATCCGGGTTGCCGTCCAACTGCCAATACCACGTTTCCAACTTGTACTCCAACTCGGCTCTCCACGAACCCAGTGGCGTAGTGAAAAGAAGTCGAGTACGACTTGGAAGGACTGTAGGTGGAGAGACTCGTTGTAATCACATAAGAGACCAGTGGGTGAGTGCAGAGGAAGTGATAAGGTTAATGAGTGGTTCGTGTTCTGGATGGCGATGCTGCGGCTGCTGTTGCTCATCAGCACCGGAGGGATTATGTTGGTGTGGGGGAAGCTGATGAGTGGCGGTGGTAGGTGATGTCGCAGTGAAGTCTAATTCTATGTGAGAGAGTTTAGTAAAATGAAACCAAATCAATTAACGCAGAAGACCCCCCCCATTTATTTTCTTCCAATTTAGTGTTTTTCGCTTGTTTTTCTTTCGCTTTCCTCATTCCAAGAGCAAAGAGGGGGAAAGAAATCAAGAAAGGGAAGAGTATTCCAGTGTGTGCTCACTACCCTTCAGTCTGCCTAAGGCTTCAACCACCTCTCGAACCTCTGGATCATCCATGGTCATGATTGTAGAGACAATACTCCCGCTCTGGGTCTCATGTGAACCCCCGATATCCCTGTCGCTACCTTTTCTTTTCCATGTGCCCAATTGCCCGTCATTATTTGAATACGATGTTGGGGGGCTCAATTCTAGCGAAGATATCAAAGACTAAATGGGTAACTGTCTCAATTTCTCCTGAGGCGCATAGTGGTAACAGGAGTTTTTGTTCTTCCGGTACCTAAACTGCAGAATCGCATCTCCCTCCTCATGGGGTTCGTGATAAGCCTCATAGGAAGAGGCGGACCGTTGCCCTAGATCATGGCCAACACTCCCTACACCATTTACTCCTCCTCCCCCTCCTAGACCCCTTACGTGGGGCGGTAACACAACAGGAATAGGGCAACGGGAAGGCACTGAATAGCTTCCGTAATTCCAGGGAACCGCTTTGTGAAAATTTAGTATTGCGGGTGGTGCATTATCGGGTATCGACGAGAATCACTTGGTTGGATCCTCCGGAACGATCTTCGCTGCGACATAGTCATCGAGACGGAGTGGGGGTCCTCGGGGTTGGGCATGGTGATGATAAAGGTGAGCAGCATTTGGGTATGGGTGGTGATGAACCTGCCTCTGCGGTGGGAATCGCTGTAGAAAGTGCGATGGGAGTAAACCTGTTGTCGTAGTCATCGCTGTTGAGGTCATCTGCTGTGGGTGAGGAATTGCTGCTGCTGCAGCGGTATCCAACGGCATCGTGTTGAAGTTGATAAGGATGAAAGTGCAGGAGAAAAATGTTTGAAGCGAGTCTGTGTAGCCATTGTTGATTATTATTTTTCTTTCTATTCCTTGATTTCCCCCTTATCCTGTACTTTCCTCCCTTCTTTTTCCCTCTCTATTTTTCTCGTTAGTTGATTCAGACCAAGAAAGAAACAACAAACTCGAGGAAAAGATTGGAAGAAAGGGGAAAACGAAAAAAGAAGAAAAGAACCAAGTGAGAGCAAGAGAATATTATGATAAATTCCCTGGGATACGTGGGGTGGTAAAGAAACAGCAATAATAAACAAAGCGAAATGGGGGGGTGAGGTGAGGTGAAGTAAGGTGAGGGCAAGTTTGCCCTTCCTCTGAGTGGGTGAAAGAGGAAAAGAAAGAAAGATGTGAAGGGAGGAAGAGGGGGCTACCGTATGAGCCGTGCCCAGAATGAGGAACTTCTCTATTTGTTTCCTCCTCTTCCTCCTACTGACTGACTGCTCGATACTCACTCACTTCCCCTCATTCACTTACTGCCAGTACTACTTTTTATTACTTAATTTTTAAGCCGGCCGAGAGTGAGAATAGCACAAAGACATGAGAGGAAAAAGCAAAACAGTATTGACAATCACTCACTCACTCATCCATGAATCGCCGACAAAGCCAAGGTTGACAGAGAGTTAGCAAGTACCTGTACCCGTACCGGTATCTTAACAACTCACGATAGAATTAAAGCTACTGGAAGGGAGGGTGATATGTTACAAGGAGTTAGCTATTTGAAAGATTGCTGTGTGTTGATATCATGATCAAAACCTCTGTCGAATACCTCCGGTTTGCATTTAGCCTCATGTTTTGTGCCTTTGAAAGTACTTTGATAATTATGCTTAAATTTCTGCTATCTTTATGGCGTGGGTGGGGACAAAAAACATGAATCATGTTGAAATTATCATACCCTTAATCTAGGAGAGAAAAAGTAAAAAGCCCAACCTGGCAAAGAAACCCTCAGACAAAAAAGCAAGAATGTCCATTCGGGTACGGGGCACGTGTAGTAGCAAATGGGGTTTTTTTTTAATTTTTTTATCTTTACTTTTGGATTTTTATTTTGAAATAAAAAAAGAGAAAGAAAAAAAAGTAGAAAAAAAAAAAAAAAAAGAGGAGCAAAGCATCACTTGGTCGGAGGAGCCAGAGCCTTTGTGGGGGTTGGAGGTGGGGTAATTGCAATAACCATTAAAATAGCCTAGCAATAAACGATAAAGGTTTGAGAGAGCCTTCTCACGTTTTTATCAATGAGGACGCCAACAATGGCGGCCGGGAAATGCTTTTCCCACTTATCCACAAAGTAAACAAGCGCCTATGGATTGTATTAATACCAGCGAAAGTCCAAATTAGTTAGATAAAACTTACAGCAGTTGCGGCACCAAATGCCGCAATACCAGCAGCACAAAATGCTGAGACCTGGCAGCCAAGAATCTCATGGTAGGCCTTGAACTTTGCCCACTTAATCCCAGTTCCCATCTCCCTCCGGTATTCACATTTGTAACTCTTAGCGTTTGTTACAGGGCCTCCGGGGCCCCGAAAAACATGGGTCCCCATCAAAATTTCCTGCCACAGCCCGCTTGCCGACCCGGAGCGGGGCAATTTTTTGGCTTTAGCTGCCCCGATTACCCCGCCCCACCCAT
>QOVD01002439.1:0-25927 GCA_003521225.1 Tuber microsphaerosporum
TACTACACACACCCCATCACACTTTACACTAGAAAAAGTTCCATCCCGTCCCATCCCATCCAATCCCTACAAAAAACTCCCTTCGTATACCGTACCTCCCCCCAGTCCCCCCCAGAGAGGCCTCCGGCCCTTCCTTCCTTCCTTCCTCGCTACCATCCTCGTATGATCCCTACCTACACTCCACTTCGAAAACCCTCGCTCATGAACCGACCGAACGAGCGTGAATACTCTCTTTCCCCCTCGTAAGTTACCACGTGAAACTGACCAGTTGACCATCCATCCTCCCCCGCCCAACACGAAAGGGGGATTTAGTATTGGTGTACAGTGGTGTACGTGACGGTGGTGAGCTTGGTGCTCTTCTTGAATGGTATGTAAAAGTCTGCGTTTCCTCACGGTGGATGGCGGTTGTAGTTATTAGTGAGTTTATATGCACAAGGGTTGCGCTGGGGGGCCGGGAGTGTTGGGGTTGGTCGGTATTGGGTTGGGTTGGGTAGGAGAGGGTGTTGGAAATTCTGCTCGGCATGCTCTGGGTAATAGTTTCTTTTGTTTGTTTGTTTCATGAAAACACGGGGGATTGGGAAGATGTTTCCATTGGTAGGCGGGTAGGAAGGGGTTATGGACAATCAAAGGAAAGCATGGAGGCTAACGGAAATGAAGGCAGAACAACTTGAAGATTCAGACATTGGGATCAAAGGTCGGAGGAGGAAAAGTCTTTGTGATGCATTTCTTTTTTGTTAAGGGACAACGTGGAATGTTTCTTTCTTTCTTTCTTTCTTTTATTTCTACGAGGGATACATAAAGTGATGGGGTGGCATGCGTGGAAGAAAGCGGACATGAAATGGTGATGGTTGGAAGGCTGAGGATAGCATTATGTTTTTCATATACACTCCTTTATTACCGTCAGTTAGCAAGCGGGACGAATAGACCTAAGTTGCTCGCTATCCAACCATCCCCCGTTGCTATTCGGTGCCGTATTTTTTATTTTGTTAATTAGAGGATAGGATAGGATAGACTGATAGGATGGAGACTGTCGGAGGTAGGGTCTCTCTATTTCTCTATCTTTAGATAGTCGTGTACTCGAGTATAGTGGACGGGGGATAGAGAGCACGAGTTGGAGTTACTAGTACTATTTTTATTTATATCATGTATTCGTAGGAGTTACTAGTACTAACTTAGTGCCTATTTATATCCCTACCCAGTATTATTATTACTAGATTGGTATGATGTAGTAATTTTGATTAGTGAGCAACAAATCGGCTGGGGACCACTTCGGAAACGCATCAGCTCTCTCCACTACGGTACACTACCGTTTTTTTCTCTTCTGATATCGGGCATTTACTATCGGGTATGGTAGTACTAGCCGTTACTATAGCTGGAAGAGAAGTCCTAACAACAGGGGATATGCAAGTGAGAGGAGGAGATGTAGCAGGGTACTATTTAGGTAAAGAAGGTTGGCTCTCACAGGTCAGTAAGGTGCTAGCTGATGGTAGTAGGGCACCAGTCAATTCAACTAGGAAGAGGAGAGTACTAGTAGAGGAGGAGGGATGAACCACATTTTCTGGAAAACCGTCAATCTTTTCGCAGTGTTGATCCATTCCTAAAATTTAATAGGAAATAATTAAATTTCAATTACTAAAGGTGTAAAGTTAAAGGAGACGGAAGATGTTCATTCCTCAAGAGGGGCGGTACAGTACAACCACCGGGTGGAAGGTCTTGGCACCCCCACCTAAATCTTCACCAGAAGGATGGAGACCTCAACATCACCACCACCAATAACTTACCATGCCACCGTCGCACCTTCCTAAAAAGTACCTCAGTCCAGATAAGAGGTTCCGTATTATTAGTTTATGGTTACAGCAAAAGTCCTAGGAAGCAATTTTCCATGAAACAGGAGAGAAAAAAAGTACCATCCGAAATATTGTCAACCGCTTCCTCAAGCATGGTACCTACCATGACCTCCCAAAACCGGGCCGCATATGTAAATTGGATGACTGCGCTCTCAGACGATTAGGACATGCCATTCTAAAAGTTCCTACAGCTACAATCCAAGATCTTGCACGAGAGGCAATTTTAGACTCTGGAGAAAATGCTGTGAAGAGAGCATTAAAAGAGTTAAAGTTTGGAGTTTTCCAAGTGAAGAAGAAGTTTTGGCTGAGCAAGGATGCTATGAGAAAGCGGAGGCAATGGTGCCTAAAGAAGAAAGAGTCGATAGAAGAAGATTGGAGAAAAATCATCTGGCATGATGAGGTACGAATTGAGGTTGGTCTAAAGTTAGGACCTTTGCGAATACGGCGCCGTCAGGGGACTGCACTTTGGCCTCGCTATATCATGCCAACATTTCACTCTGGCCAGTTTGGTATATGCTTCTGGGCTGCTTACACTTATGGGAGTAGAACTCCTCTCATATTTCTTCACCGGCGTACTCCAGAAGAGTATGAAAGAAAGAATGATCGTGGTGGACTGAATGCTACTCAGTATAAGAATGAAGTTTTGACACCATACCTTATTCCATATTGGGAGAAGCTCCACGGGGACTCCAGCGGGCTGTACTTCATGCAGGATGGTGCTGGGCCACACTGGGCAAGGAAAGTCAAGGGACTTTTAGAGAAGAGTGGGATTCGGATTTTATTATGGCCAGCCTATTCACCTGATTTGAATCCTATCGAGAACGTTTGGTGCATGCTCAAGCAAAGGCTTGGGAAACGATTCAGGCAAAGGCACTCTTGCCCTCAAACCGCAGAGGAGCTCATGCAGGCTGCCCAGGAAGAATGGGAGCATATTCCGCAAGGTGTTCTGGATAGTTGGGTAGACTCAATACCACAACGGATTAAAGAGGTTTTATGGGCATATGGAGGGCATACTAAGTGGTGATGGAATTGCTGGCTTTTCTGCTTTAATTTGATATATCTGTTAAAATTCTATGTTTTTTTTTGATTTTATATTCACGATTTCTTTCCTCAATTGTCCTGTCATGAGAGCGGGGGGGTGCCAAGACTTTCCACCCGGTGGCTGTACTTTCTGTGCAAATCGAGTGCGAACCAGGAACCCAAATTAATCCCTTGTTCCCTCCAAAAAAAACATAATTTGCTAACGCGTCCTGGAAGGTTTCCTAGAGGTCCATCCTTGAGATAAGACTTCCTTGCTTTGTTAGGCTAGGTGCTCGGACTTGTTTCCCTCGATAATCCTTGTCTTGAACTGGAAGAGAAGATAGGGCAATAGTCTGTGGTTGATTGCGGACTGCAAGCTACCAGAGCCGGTTGAGTGTTGTGATAGCCCAGTGATCAGAAGCCGTCCGACCAGAACCCAAGCGATCTGAACAGGAAGACGACAGCACCTTTGGTTGGGCTTTTTTTCTCTAAGGTTGGATCTTCATATCTCCCTTGACTTCAATACCTCTATGTTCTGCCTTATCCCCCCTATCATTGATAGTGCCTTCTTCAGGCTACGAGAACGGTGCCTTACCTCCATGAATCTTCGTACTGAGATCAGTGAACCCAAGCGTCCAGTCCGTCCGTCTTCGGGTGCGGACTGGTATTTTGGCGTCCGCCCGGATGACTGCCCGGGGTGGGCCAGCGGGGGATGCAGGTGTCTCAGGCTAAGGGATATACCGGGTCCCTGCAGGTGACGGACGAGCCATGCAGGTAATTAGTAGATCCTGCAGGTAATTGGCGGGCCCTACAGGTAATTGGCAGGGACTCCAGGTGACGGCAGGTATTGTCTGGGAGTTATCGATCGGTAGAAGGTTGCAGAGACCTGCCGTCACCCCTTTAGACGGCAGTCATTCCCAAAGGACGGACGCTCTTGCCCCACAGCTTGAGACACACCCGGGATGCTTGGGATCATTACGTGCTCGGGTATGGACGTGGGTGATCGAACAGCCAGGGATTAGGGAGGTCTCTGCAAATGCTTGAGCCCAGATGAAGCACTCTTATAGAAGCGTGGAATTGATCTTAGGAAGGCATCGAACTCATCTTTCTGGCACGTAAAAAACATGCTGCTATGGCGATGTCCCCCCTATGCATAAGCATCTGCATAGGCCTCCCTAACCCCCGGTTGCCCGACCACCCACGTCCATACCCGGGCACTGTCTGGGTAATACTGTCCTTCGCGCAGGTATACACTATCCTAGCATTCCGTTGTCAAAGGTAGTGGAGATACCAAAAGCGCGAAGCTGTCGACACAGGATTAATAGAAAACGAATACGAAATTTCTCCAAAGAATTGATGTACATTCAGAGGAGAAACTATTTTATAACTTAACCCGTATGTTGTAGTTCCTGCTGGAAAGTCTTAGGTTAACGTTCAAACCAATTACGAGCAAAGTTGGGTGGAAAAAGTTGATTTCGTGGGGATTAGTAGTGTTTAGTGCGTACATAAATTACGATTGTTCTTTGTTCCAGAAAACAATCACATTCACGGTCCGATCGGAGATACTCGCTCTGAAAGATATCTCTTTTTAGTCAGAAAAAACCGAGACGAACCTCCAATACAAGCCACCCAACGCGGAAATAGACAATCTTAGAGGGACGTTGGTCCATAAGACATTCAATACCACACTAGCCTCGGTGAGCTACCATGGGAAGATCCGGTACTCCTTTCCCCTGATGGTCCCAGTCACTGCGCTGGTAACTTACGGGATACAGGATCCATCTTCATACCTCTCCAGACGGAATCATCCAGGTGGACTGTCATGGAGAAAAAACTAGGAATTGATATCTCTCCTTTCGCTGTCGTTAGTGGTACGGTAGTACATGACGATGCGATGCTTGTAGATGAATTTCAGTTTAGGTATGAGAGGTAACCACGCTACTGCTTCTGGAATTGTCCACAAATATCTCGCTTTTCTGGCAAGATCGAGTATCACAACTTTCTGCGGGACTTGCCGCCAGCAGAGGAAATGCTGCTGGGGCGCTGTTTCTCAGGTCTAAGTTATCACAACAAACTACTTACTAGGGATAGTAGCGCACACACGTATGAGAAATATTTCTATTCCTACAAAAAAGTGGTTCTATATTCTGGAGTTTTCGAGGCTGGTACCCTAACGACGACCCCGGATATTCACCCGTTGCCAAGCTTGTCTTACTGTATAATCTGGTGAAACTCTTTTTTCACGCTAAGAGGCCATGAGAGTGTTGGCGGAATATACGAGCTCCTTTGAGAGAGTAGCCTTTAGGGGTAGGATTTTCACAAACGTTTACTGTACAGGCGGGCGTTTTTCTCGAAACCTTTTTGTCATTATTTAAAGGCAATAACGAACCGAGAAGGGTTACTCTGTGAAAAATCCTGACTCGCACATTATTCTGACGTAATAGCACGAAAACAAGATTCTGCGGTATTGTCTCGGAGTGTGTGCCCGGGCACTCGGACGCACAAGCCATAAAAACTTTAAAATAAATCGTCGGCAAAACTTTCCCTTTTTCCCACAGATCTTGAGATGCTTCAGATCTCGCGACAGAGGTTCTCAACATCTCTCGTAGCTCAAACAGTCGGGATCCCCGACTATCTCTGCCTTTAGGCGTATCCACGGCGAACCCCCGCCCCTCAAAAATTCTGCTGGTACTATATGGAGCAGTAACGAGCGTTACACGCACATTCGGCCCGTTCAGTAGTAGGTTAGGGTAAGGCTCGGGTACCGGTATTCCATTTTCGTTGAATAAGTCTTAACCACACGGTCTTCTCCGCTGAGGCGCATAAAATGCGGAGCCACCCACTCCGGAGCTCGGCTCCTGAGTCAGGTACGTATCATAGAGCATCACTCGATATGAACTGGTAGCCAGTATCTAATTTCCTTGGTCGCTGCGAACTGGGAGTCTTGTCGATCCATGGATCAGATGACAGCGCAAGGGCATTGTGTTGAGTTCCACCCTAGGATAGCGTAGGAGCTCCTGCCGTAAGGCTGAACCTCCCACCTGTTGAGTATATGTGGCGCTTGTAGAGGTTAGGGTAAAAGTAGTTCATCCGGTAAACGATCACACCAGGTAAGCGATCACTACAACCAACTGACTTCAAAAGGCCATAGGACGAGAGCTACAATATTGGACGCTTATAATCACTACTACATGTCTCTATCTAAGATAATTTTTTGCCTTTCAATTTTTTTCCCCCTTATTGAGGCATAGGCTGGAGGGAAAATGGCTATCCCATGGGGTGGTGAGACCTGCGTTTTCCGGACCTTCCCAAATTGGAATAAAATATCTGTGGCCTAGTTACTTTGCCGTGGAGAGAAGCTGTGCCCACCGCGTGGCAAAGTAACTGGGCCATAGCTATTTTATTCCGGTTTGGGGAGGTTCGGAAAATATGGGATAATTTTCTTGGACAAAAAGCTGCTCATTACTATGATTTGGATACTTAAGCTAAGTGTATTATTGACATATCATTGCTTAATATGTTGATATAGGTTCGCAGTTAAGTTTTTGGATACCCCCAAGCCTTTAAAAAACGAGAGGCCGCCTTGTCAAAAATGACACTTCGTGTTTTGCCACTATGATGCAATCCCTGCTGCACAACCCTTAAACCTACAAAATTGGAGATAAAAAGGGTCCTCATATTAGGGTTCTGATTTGGAACATCAGGAATGGGTGTACTCAAGCCAGTTGTTTTTGACGGGGCTGAGGTTCACCCCGTACCATCGTTTACTAGGTGAAACATGTTACCCTCTCCAGACAGAGCGGTTGCTATCAGCATCCCCGGATCTCCGAGCGGCCCCGGCGGTCTAGTGTGGACTGAAGCCAGATGTTGGGTTTAACGCGCTCATAACTTAGCTAAGTTACGATGTTGTCTTCTGCAATACCGGTATCATGCTTCGAAACAGCCAGTCGGACGGTGCTAGGGCCACCCACCCGAATAGTCTAATTTCTTGTTCTGTTTCCGGGATTTTACAGGACAATGAACGGGAAGCGCTTCTGCAGGTGTGTGGTGATTGTACGAGTAGATTAAACTCTTTTTGAGTATGTCTTTCTTGTGGTTGCCTAGTTGGGCTCTCATGCTTGCTCTTGTGCCCGGTTGAGACCGGACACTTAGGCTGGGAGTACTGGTATATAAGTTACTAAGAGTCTGGCTTCAACTCGGCCGCTTGAGTAGATGCGCCGCTGCTCATGCTGCCGGATTGAAGTCGCATTTTTTCGGTGGTGACGCACCAGAAGCGGCTTCGACTCGGCAATATGGGTACGTTAGAGTGCAGTTTTCACCATGACTTGTTACTGTATAGCGCTAGCGTGTGCCCCACCCGCCGCATTGACTAATTCCGATCGTTTGCAGCCGACTGCCGTCCTCCCCGTCTAGGAACGAGACAGGCAGCTGGGGGAACTGGTTGTCTGTGTGTGTCTACTGTGCCGGTTTGTTTTCGTTGTTCTGGAATTCTCTTTCGGTGGCGATCCTAGTCGAGCCTCTGCGTCCGAGTACCAAAATTCCTCTTCAAGATACCTTAGCAATGTCAATGCTGGGTTGAGTTAGCATTAATATGCTAGGGTATGTCATACCCCGCCGCCACTGCCGAGCCCAAAACTCCCAGGATTGAGGAAGGGTCCCCTTATTCGGAAAACACGGCAGCCACAATATGCACCATATGGCCATGAACTACGGCGGTCGAAAAGCCCCAAATGAGTACCTAAAGTGGGACTTTTTCCCCGACCAAACCCCTACTCTTTATTCATCTTAAATATGGGTCGTTGCCTGCCGGATTGGATTGTGGGTTGCAGGGAGAGAACACAGGGAACTTTTCTTCGTTGGTTGTGTTTACTGGTAACAACTTCATACCCGATCACGCGACACTGTTTCATGCTGAAACCAGAGACACATATCTACAGGCCAAGAGCATAGACTCATGGAGATCATGCTGAAACCAGAGACACATATCTACAGGCCAAGAGCATAGACTCATGGAGAGAGCGCAAACAACACGAAGCTCCATTGCAGAGGGGGTAGCGGAGAGGGGTTCTTCGACTAATCCCTCTAATTCTTCAGCTTCAGTTAACAATAATGAGAGCGAGGAATACCCTCCGTCTGCCACCGGGATGGTGACTAATGAGTCATATATTATCCCGCGGAGTGAGAGAAGGGGCATGTTAGGGCAGCTAACACTGGTACCTGAGATTGAAGATCCCAAAGATTATGAAAGGTTTACCAAGTATCTAATCACCATCCTTGTTGGAGCTGCTGGGTCGACGGCTCCGATGGCGAGTACCATATTGCTTCGTAAGTTTCTCTCGTCTTTCAGGGTTTGCGCCGGGTATAGGATTTTACTGTGCCAACGGCCCCGTTCACCCGGGTTTAGACTGTGGCCTAAGGGGACATAGTTGCTAACATCAATTGGCCTAGCTGCGCTGTCGGATGTATCTGCGAAATTGCATTCAACTCAAGTTATAGCGAACCTATCTGTTGCCATGTACATGCTAGCAATGGCGGTATGCCCGCTCTGGTGGTCCTCCATATCCGAACGAAAGGGCAGGCGGACCGTGTACATAATATCGTTTTCCCTCTTCACTATATTTACAGTGTGCTGTGCAATCTCAACCAACATTAGCATGCTGATTGTGTTCCGGGTCGCCTCTGGCGGTGCAGCGAGCAGTGTTCAGGCAGTTGGCGCAGGGACCATTGCGGATATTTGGCGTGTCCATGAAAGGGGGAAAGCTATGGGCTGGTTTTACTTAGGCCCTCTGTAAGTATTTGGCTCGATATTCCGGGGGAATACACTAATAAACCATCTAGCTGCGGGCCTCTCCTGGGACCAATTCTGGGAGGAATATTGACTCAAGACACCGGATGGAGGGGGACACAATGGTTCATGGCAATATTCGGGCTCGCTCTGTTCTTCGGAATGCTATTTTGCCTCCCGGAAACGCTACGAACTCAGGATAAGCCCCGAGATAAGCACATGGAGGGACCAGAGCTTAGTGACGATGAATTGCCTATAAGAGAAGATGGGACTGCGGAGCCTCCAGGGCCGCAGCGAACCATCTCCCGAGCCTCTAGAAGGGCTTTAAAGGAGAGCAGACAGTGGGTCAAAGCTACAAAGGTCATCTTGGTCGATCCCCTGAGTAGTCTGCTCTACCTGCGCTCCCCGCCAGTATTACTAACTGTGATATACGCTAGTGTGATTTTTGGAACCCTGGTATTGCCACCCTCTTGTCTGGTTTCTTCGAGTATCACTAGCTAACGGGTACAGTACACGTTGAACGTCTCATTGCAAATAGCCTATTCTCAAGAGCCATACCACTACTCTCCGATCATTGTTGGACTGCTATTCATCCCTAGTTCGCTTGGTTGTATAACCGGATCATTGATGGGTGGTCGCTGGTCCGACAGCATAATGCGACGGGCTGCAGTAAAGCGACGGGCAGCTGCGGGTGGGGATAAAAACACTCCATTGGAGTATAGACCGGAAGACCGCATGGGAGTCAACGCTTGGATAGCAGGAACTATGTTCCCATCCGCGTTGATCTGTTATGGTTGGATTGTACAACAGGGGTATCATTGGGCTGCCCCCTTGCCCTTTACCTACATCTTTGGATTTGCAAGTATGTTGGTGTTCGGAGTGACAATTACTATGTTGACTGGTATGTCTCTGTTCTACATCTTGTGCTGTGAGGAATGAACTGACGGAACTGTAGAATTTGTCCCTGGGCGAGCCAGTTCCGCTGTTGCGGTCAGTAATTGTGAATTCTCCTTCTCCCCCTTCCAGATATATGCAACATTGGGGATCACTAACATTTCGTTATAGTTGTTAGAAACCTCTCCGCCTGTATTGGGGGTATCATTACCGAGCCCGTCATAAATGCGATTGGGAGTGGCTGGCTATTCACAATCCTCGGTATACTTGGATTTGTGTCTCTTAGCGTGATATGGGCGATGCATAGAGTAAGAGCCCCCATTCGACACACCCGTGCGATATCTGCTGATATGCGTCTAGTATGGACCCAAATGGAGAGCCGAAGCTCATAAGTACAGTTTCATGTGATAAACACATTCACCAATATGCCCTTGTTCATCTAAGATAGAGTATTCTCACTTATTCTCCTTCAATCCATTGTGTCTAATATTTGTTTTTTTGTTTTTTTTTGTGGCTTCGAGACCACCGTTTATTCAGTGCCTCTTTCCGGGGTTATTATGTGGCGCTTGGGTTTGTATATAGATTTACTTATATTCTTTGGTCATGTCTGAGCTGGAGGGAAAAATTGCATAGAATACTCGAGTATGTGGGGTGATAATTGACAAAATAGTAACAATATGGTCTCCTATCAGCTTTTGCAGGGTTTCTTCCTAGTAGAATCACCCGACTCCGGTGTTTCGGTCAGACTCCGGTAGTTGCTGCTGGTGTTGTGCTCGAGTAGTCTACTTCCCAGTAGACGGCCTCTCGGGCCACCCGGACAGCTAAACCCAAATAAGAAACTTTTAAATGGTTTTCTCGTTTTGATTGGATGAACTGTGGCGACTGTATAGTACTGATCGCCACCCGTTTCCTCATACAAAACCTACTAATTATCATCTGTCCGGGAGGTCTAGGTGGCCTGGGAGACCGTCTACTCATATCGTACAGTACGAGTAGACTACAAGGGTAGGACCGTTAACCGGAACAGGCAGGGATATCCTTGGCTGATTAACCTTAAATACCTGTTCCATAACTTCTTGCTAGGCCTTGTACTGTATCGTACCGGCGCCACGGTCCCGGTTCGGTGGACTAGAGTTGGACTGGGCCTCGCATTCGTGTCGAAGGCTAGGAGCCGCAGCCTTAATCACGGTCCGGGGTAATGAGCGGCGGCCCCCAATTCCTCCAAAGGGGTAGCCTTTCTCCAGATCTTCGAGCTTTCCTCCTCTTCTCTCATATCACCGACTAATTGACCTCTGCCCCCCCTTCGACTGGTCGTCACGAAATACAGGTATCGCAACAGAAGCTCAGCAAAAATAAATAAAGGGAAAAGCACGTAATGGATATCTCAACCCTTTCCTTCGTAGGGGATAAAGTCATCCTCATCACCGGTGAGGCAAAAAGAATGGGCCGAACGATCTCCGAGGGCTTTGTAGCAAACGGTGCAAAAGCCTACATCTCTACTCGTGATTCAAAGTCCTGCGAGACGATTCTAATGAACGCCATGCCTAGGAACGGCCCACGCCATCCCAGTAGACCTCTACAGGCTCGCTGACTGTCAAACCTGGTCGCAAAGGCCGGAAAGTGCGAGACTAAGCTCCACTTGCTAGTGATTAATTATTAACAAAAGGCTGGAGTATACTTCATCTACTAGTATGCAGATATGAATGGTGTGGTTAATTTACGTTATATATATGGGCAATTCTCTGGAATCAGGAGAATTGTTTTCTAGTTTTTAATAACTTCTTCATATATATTGTCTATTCTTCCATTCTCACTTTTTTCTTTTTCTTTTCTTGATATTGGCCATTATACACCAATCTCAGAGCAGTCGACACCAAGGCTCAATTTTTATTACATTCCAACTTTTCTCGCTGCTTTGGGGTATAATAATATTATAGAATAATTGATGTGTTCTGCCATAGAGTGATGAAGATTTCGCATCCCGTCCTCTCTGCGGTAAACAAGCATTGAATCGAGCTGTTAGTACCTATTACAATGGTTGGCCATATGGGAATCCAAATTTCTGAGCCTTTTTGATACCTTTCAATGCGCTCTTTTGCATCATGCCCGGTCGCTAGAACCCACATAAATCCTTTTGAGCTGAGCGTTGGCCATTGTAGAAGGTGGTATATTTAGCATAAGGGATGAGTGAGCCAGGATCGATGTCTCAACGTTAGTTCCCGGTCTAACTTCTCCATAACGGTGCTGGAGATATCTATTTGAGAAAAATATAAGAGGACGAATTTTTTTGGCTCTTCACGCGTAGTGGATATGAAAGTAGGATGGCGTGCCCTAGATTTCCACAGGGGGGAACAGCTTGTTAGTTCCTTCTCACTACATAAGCTGTCAGCTCCAACACCTACACCAATGTCTAGCATGCTCCGCTTAGTAAAACGAACCTTACAGCTTAAGTTATACAGATAATCTTCAGGACCTCCGGTAATAGTCTCTGCACGATGCTTTGTTGCAATGCTTTAGTCCCTCTATCCAATGCCCTGAAGGAAGGAAGGGGAGGAGTAGTACTTATTTCTTTTCTAGAAAAAATGCTAAAATTCCCTTGTAGGGTATAGAAGATCTGGTACAGTGCTATGTGATATGAAAGAAATGCCCGGGAGGAGTCGTTCAAGTCCCGCAATTCGTTTTGGTGTTCCTTTATCTAGACCCTTGCTTTGGCTTTTAAGTGGAGTCTCGGTATTATTGTCTTTTTGTAACTAATGTTGCCATAAGCTAGCTCGCTTGCAAATACTAATCTTAGGGATTATAATAGGGAAAGAAAGAAGGGAGGCGGGAAAGGAGTGATCCCGATTGGGGAAGGTATAGGGGAGGAAGAAGCACTAGAGGGGAGATAGATGAGCCTATCGTGTTGTAGCTGGTGCGAGTAGCGAGGGTGGTGCGATTGGAAGGGCTGGGGGGGAGGATTGTGTCCATTGTCACACCGTTAACACCAATTGGCAGTTTCTCACCAGTAGGGGCCAGGCCATTGTTTGATGCTTCGGGAATCTTGGAAGGATGCTTCCAACTGATAGTAGTCTAGATAAGGCGGAGGTGTAGGTCGAGGATATAGAGGAGCTAGAAGTGGGTGAGTAGAGGCTGCGAGGCAGGGGGAATAGCTAGATGAAAGAACAGTGTCTAGGAGTAGGAGGAGGTAGACGGAAGTTTACTAGGCTCGTGTATGGCTGTTGAGAATGATATACCTAGTAGATAGTTTCAACTAGCCAAGTAGACCAGTAGATGGCTTTGAAAGGAATCACAGAATATCATTCTTTAGATTTGCGAAGCCCGTCCTCTGAGCTGTGGCTGCATCCTTGTGGCCAGTGTGGTTTTTCCGCCTTATTCTGCTTTTGTTTGTTCCCAATTTCCCTCTTGTGTGCAAATGTTGGGCCCAAGCTAGTTGTTGAAGTAGATGCTTTTTGGGTGAATTTCACCCTTCCAGTATTCATTATTACCTACAATTATCTAATCAGAACTACCGGGTGTGATGTTCAGAGAATTGAGTCCGAAGCCACGTCTAACGTCGCGAGTTCCGGCAGGAGCTTCGGCTCGCCGAGCGAGATGTTATGATTTCATGCTCAATTGTAAATGGTACAGGATTAAATTTTTCAAGAATCAAAAACCGTTGGAGCTTGAGAAATGTCTTCTTGCAATCAAATGCCAACCATATTCTATTGGATTTGATTGACCTCTTGAATCCTAAGCCCGGTCAATGCCTTATTTAACACCTCTAACTGCGGCCAACACCTCACTCGATAAAGCTCAACTACAACCACAGGCTAGAATGGAAACGTGTACAACTGACAAAACCCCTCTCCTCGCTGATACAGGGCAGGACCTCGGAGCTGATGCTAGGCTCTCTGAACCGGTTTCTCCACCCAAAGTTCCACCAAGGCCCCAGGACGCTGAGACCTCTAGGGCCAAGTCCATCGCACCCTGTGTTTGTTCGGTCGTTTCAATCCTCCCGTGTATGCTAGGCAAGTGCAAGGTCAAACTCAAAGAGGGCTGCGAGAAGGTCGAAAAGGCGTTGAAGGGGAAGGAGAAAGAGGGCGATCCGATCGTTATTCTGAGGAACCGGAATTCCGGTATTGACTTTTTTGGGGAGTTTCCTGAGAGGAGACGATCTTGGTTGGGGTGAAGTGTTCTAGTTAATTGGGCGTACGGGTACACAGGTCTACTAAGGGATAGGAAAAGTGTGCTCGTTATGCATGTGCTATTCGGGGTATAATTAATAGCAATTTCTTGTTGTTCCACTACAAAATGAATTCCTGGGTCAAATTTTGAGAGTCAGTTATTGAGGTTGCTATCGGTGCACAAGGTCTCACTCGTTTAGCTTGACAACTGAGCTGTTGGAAATTGCAGTGTTGCGGCTGCACTTGATGCGGGATGTGTCCGCACTTCAAGGTCGCACTGGTACGCGTATGCGCTATTCAAGGGACGCGCAAGCTATAGAAAAGCTTCCACACCTCTCTTTCTTTCCTTCCTGTCCTTTTTCTTTCTTCTGCTTTCTTTCTTTTTACCACCTTCCTTAAGTCATTTCTTTCACCAAGTTATCACAATCAATTATGGTTTTCATCTCCGCTTAATACGAAACTTTATGTCTCCGCTTAAGCCATTCCACTCCGCTGCGTAAACCCTCACTGTTGATCATTGCCTCAGCATCGAATATTTTCAACATCGCCTCATCCTACATGGTTGATCTTAACACATTGTGGTAGTCTTCCTGACTAGTAGGTGGCTAATCCGACGTTCTGCCCGCACTATAAGAAACAAACACCCAATCCATTCTAGCAAGCGGGGGGTTGGGGGTACAATGGAACCCCAAAACTGTCGACGTAGGCTTCCAAGCTAGTGATAATGCCGATTTTCTGGCGTGCCCAGGCACCAAAATACCTGTATCATACTGTGCATCATGCGCCTCTCTGCAGATCTGGCACCACCTCCACGCATAGATCTTTCTAGCTAAGGCGCAAAGTAAATACAAGCGACCCCCATGAGTACAAACAATTATTCAAGGCCTAATAAACCTGGAGCGAATTCTCTACTCTAGCCCTCGTCACAGCCCCCTCCACTATCCCGTTTCCACAGACTCTCTATCAGGCCAACACATACAAGGCCTCGTGACTTCCCTCCCTCAGCTCGAAAGAGAAGACCCCTCTCTCCCCCACGAAATGTAACCTACTAGCAGTGAAAATCGAATTTGAGAAAGAAAGAAAAGAAGAAAAACAAAATAGGACCATTTATGATATACATGCTTATTCTAAAAATACCTCTCATCTAGATTCCAGCAACAGCATAGTACTCTGCTCATTTCAAGTTTCAGTTTGCGTAAACTAGGTGACTCAGCTCTTGGGATAGAGATACCGACAACTCGGTACAGTTGTAACTGATTAGGGGCACGTGTTCACCAAAAATCAAAATGATAATCGGCGGTGGTGATGATGAGAGAGAAAGTAATTAAGGAATCCCGCAACACAGTGTATGTAAGAAATCGATTCCGTGGGGGAAAGGACACTTCCAGCCGGGATCAACTGACTGCCTTAAGCAGCTTCCCAGTTCTATTTTTTTTTCTTTTCTCGGGCTGATTGTACCGGTATTAAGCTAACGCCAGCACTACTACTGTGCTACTTGATCAGATTCGAGTGCGCTGGTGGTAGTTGTGGGATGGTCTCCGACGCCGGGGATTTAGACGAGAAACTTGTCAAATTGAAACCAATAGGTAATTCGAAACACTTACTCGGTCCACGGTACTCGGGTGTGTCAGCGAAAATTGGAAAATTATTTCTGCTGACCTCGCACAAATCGTTACGAAGGCAAGGGTTATGTCTTCCGATTTTTGTGGTCACACCCAAGTAGTAGGATGCAGCAGAGTGGAAATGAAAGAACCGGCCCGGCCCGCGCAACGTAGTCCCTGAGTAGCACATATATAAATACATAACATAGGCACATAAAATGCAAGTACTTGAGTACGTACATTGGCGCAGCATCCGAGTGACAAGTTCGAAACAATCACTCTTATCTCCCTCTGGCTCAGTTTCTCGGTTCTCGGTAAAGTCCCACACGTGATGCACAACTAGCTGTTTTGCAACAGGGGTTGTCAAAGATATCAAGATAAGGTTAGGGCATGACACCCCACCCTCCGCCGGCCCTGCCGGCCCACCAGTTCATAACTCCTACGTACTTGAGTACAGTACAGTTCTGGAGCGTGATGTAAAAAAAACTAGGCCCACCCCACCAATACCACATCTTCCATGACAACATCAATAAAACCACAGCCCCTCACTCGCCTGCGACCCCCACTTAAAAACGGGCCACTAGCCACCGAGCCATCACCTATGAGGAAAAAATGCCCACGGCTTGTTCCGTCAGGGTGCATGTTTACGCCATACTTTGGGTGGCACAGATAAACGAGGATGTCGGCACACGAGTGGAAAATGGGATGCACGCTCAAATATCACCCTGTGCCTTAAAAAAATGAGAAAACCCCAAAGAAGCCATCCCACACGTGCATGCGCTCCTAGTACTTGAGGAGCAAACTACTCGAGCAGGCACTACGAGAAAAAAGAAAGAGTTGGAGGTACCGGTAGTGGAATCCACCCGAGGGGACGGTATACCGGATACGTTTCTACCTAAAGAATGTATCGAGGAATAGACTGTGCATGTGATATGAGACCCGTCACAATTGCGGAGCTCCAAGTGGAGGTCCTGATTGAAATGAGAAAAGTGAAGCGAAGAAACGAGAGACAGTGTAAGTGAAGGGATGAAATATAGTAGGCCTGCCCAATTATCAAAGACGGCTTTTGAGATGGGGGAGGAATGTGTGCCGGGTCAGGGGATTGAAAGAAGAGGGAAAATGAAAACGAAAAACAGGAAATTCTAAGGCAAGTTTTGCGATGGAGAGGAGATGTGGTGATATGAGCATCATACCATACATGGTAGGAAGGGATAAGATTGTATGGGATGAGTTAGTTTTCCGAGTCTCGCTTTATCTTCCTTTCAGAAAATATATGATAAAAAGGTTTGATATCGAACTGGGCCGGAATTTTATCTGCGATTACCGTGCCCACCTCACTCCTCCTCTCGCCGGTCGGGGTCCTCCCGAATACGAAACACAGATTCCGCCATCGGTTCGCCTTGCTCTGGTATCCCATGTGATCGGGAGGGGATTTCGTCCGGGTCCCAAATCCATGGGTAAAGTGCCGTGGCCGAGCGTGTAGACCACCACCAGAATCACCACGAAAACGATAATCAATCAGCCAGAGCGGATGGGGAGGGAAAAAAAAGGGAATTCTAATACCACACAGTAACTAAGATATTTTCTTATTCTTTCCCTTGATGTGCATGTTCTCTTAGGTTGGTGGATATAACAATAATGCCGTACCGGTCTATCTGCTTGACCTGTTTCTCAAGGATAACAACGGGCTATGTGGTCCAGGATGAACACCAGATAATACCAATCACTTCACCGCGAAAGGATCATTTATTTTTTGTTGGTTGGCCGGCGTTTAGACCCAGATTCTCTCGATGGCCAACTCCTGACAAGGATCTCAGCACTACTACTCAGACTTTACTTTTGGCTCAGTGCGCTACTGTTTGGCAGCCGTTGATGGAGTTTCTCAAAGTTAAAGGCTACCCCTGGTGCCACATAAACTGGGTAAACCCGAGGCGCACTATAAAACAATACTGGTCGCTAGCGTGTAGCCATTGTTCTGAAAATGGTTCAGAAAGATAAAGAGTGATATTCTATGATTCCTTTCAAAGCCATTTGCTCGCCCACTTGGCTAGTTGAAACAATCTGTCGGGTACCAGTACATTCTAATTGGTATTGTTTGATAATAGCGGTATATCGTAACTTTTTAGTGTAGTATTTAGTGGTGTTTTAGTCAGGCCGGGGAAGATATGAGAAGAAAGCCCAACGAAACTTTGTTTTCGGATACTGTCACGGTAAAGAGTACCACAAAAGTGTAAACGGGGATAATGGTAATAATAAAAACAGATCATAGGAGAGGATTTGTGTTGTATTACCAGTGACTTATGAGATAAATAATTAACCTTAATTCAGTATTGATTCAGGCACGCTACCTTCATGAAGGACACACCCAAATACACAAATATATCAGTTTGCCTGTACCCCAATTTGCTAACTGCGCTTTAACCCCAACAGCTTTGAAATATCAACCATTAGGGATGCCGGGTTAAGCTAGAGCAAGCATTCTAGCTGCTTTCACTTGAGTAAACCGGGAGCTAAGGGACTGCAAGCATGAGGGGAAAGTATATAAATGAAAAAAGAAACCACACACTAGCACGTTTTGCTGCCAATATACCGCTCCTGTGTTCAGGGTAGTTGTGGTGACGAGAATATTAGTACATGAGTAAAGAAAGGCACGCTTCGCCGTGCAAAGGCCAGGGTTTTGAAAGGGCCACACATTACGGATGGACGGCAAGGGTCCGTCAGGTGCTTGCTGCTTGTGTTCTCAGCAGTCGTGCGCTGGCCAGTAGGTATCTTTCCCCCTTTCCTATTTCTAGACGCTATATATCCTTATCTCTTTTCCCCCGATTTTATCTCCTAGATGCCCTCCCTGCATAGTAACTCCTAGCAACCTACTTCTAGCTACCCTACTGTATTGAAACATAATTCTCCATCATCCAGACTGCCCCTGTTAGAAACATCTTTCCAAGATTCCGGAAGCACTAGAGGATGGCCTTGCTCCTAGTAGTTCAAGGCTACCAATCGGTGTTAATGGTCTGGTAATAGGTTAGATTCTTCTTCCTCTGACTCTCAATTTCACGATCATGATCTCTCATACCTACTACCTTCGCTATCGACTCATCTACACTCTTCCCTCCTGTGCCTTCTCTATCTTCTACGCCTTCCCCAACCATGATCACCTCTTCTTTTCCTCCTCTTTTCTCCCTTCCACCACTGCAAGTGCCATCGAGGTTCCCAATCTCACCACTCACTTAGCAATGAGCATTACGACTAGGGGTTATGGTTCTCGCTCGCGGCCGTACTCAGGAGGGTGTGTGGTAAAGCGGTATTGTGGGCTTTCAAGGTACTAGAGTGCATACCGAGGATGAAGACTAAATAGGAGCAGATTAGAACTCGGGTCACTTTTAAGGAAGGAAGCGATTTAAGCTGCTCAGTGAGCACAGGGAAAACCGGACTAATGTTGACAGCTGAACACAAAATAAGGTTGTATTGAGACTCACCACTAGTGCAGCCCCGCCATAAGCTACTATGCCAACCACTCTGTTCCAGCGCATTCCAGGATTTCCTTACACACGGCGCAACTACTAGGAAGGAATTTCCAAACGCTTTCATGTCCTTCCTAGCCACCGAGAGTCCCCCTAGCCCAAAGAGCGACCACGGATATTAGCGTTTGTCAAAAAGAATGACTGAATTGTGGCCTACTTACAAGCATGGTAGTGAATGACAGCTACAGGTAGAGTGTAGTTATGTATTGCAAATATTGGATGTTTTCCCCGCCAAAGCATTAAAGATCGCGTCTCTTTGCACATGAAATTAGTAGGGATCCCCCGGCATAGGATGCATTGTAGAATGGCCAGTGCGGACTACCAAGACCCGGAATCTTGTTCTACTCGCTCTCCAATGGAGACTTAGACTAAGCCTTTCGAGGTGTAATATCTCACTACGCCAGATGCGCATCCCGTTTACCAGAGACTTTCTGTACAATACCTCAGAGGACCACATAGCCATCAAAGTGCCCAGGCATATGCCCGAGAGCGGGTGGGGGCCGCTCCACCAAAGAGACCCTCCATCAAAGAGACGCTCCGTTTCCATTGCAATTCCGAATTGGTGGCCACCCTGCGCTCCTATGGGGGGACGTGCCCAAGATTACTTTAGATATGGTAGCTTTCACGGGAAGGCTGGTTCTCCCTCCCAGGGCTGAGCAGGACCGATCATACCATATTCTGAAGTGCCTCCTGCAGGGATTCGAATATCGATATAGCTTCAAGTCGGCATTTCTTCAATACCCCCGTCCGTGTGCCAAAATGCACTGTCTCTCGTCAGCAGTACGGCACTATACACTACATAGTCCGGCTCTTAGGGAATCTCTCAGCCCCACAACCGATTATGATCCAGTATCTGCCTGGCTGTTATCATGAAATTACAAGACACACCCTATGAAAATCTCGTTAATAAATTACTCTTCCACACCTCGGAACCGACCGGCCGCGCAGAAGAAAAGACCTGTCCAAGTGAGGGTTGTTGATGGGGTCGTTCGAGCTGCAACATCTTCCGACCAAGCGATCGAAACCCTCGTTAGGAATCTATCATGGGTTAGCTCGGATATCCAAGTTGAGGCGAGGCGAGTTCCATCTGAGCACATCCACGCCTGCTATGATACTAGCATATATTGGGCATCGATATCTTTCCATTGCACTGACAGCCTGGAGGTATATGCCCACTAATTGCGAACTCATGATGATACGCCCTATACTGTGTTTAATCTGCCATATTACCTGGGCTGAGAAAACTGGCAAGCTGCTGAGCCCGTGTGACCAACTTTTAAACGATAACGATAAGATCTCACACTATTCAGCCATATGCCATATAGTTAGGGCGACCATCAAGTGCTACAGCAGAACGCTATATACACTCGCACCCCCGCTACATAGCTGTATACAAGCCTGGTACGTTGGCTGTTGCTCACCGGCTGGGCGAGGTAATTGTAGACCTCTCCAGCAGTCAAGTGCTCGTTATCCACTATCCTCGTTCCACTTTGATTGAATTCTGCAACCACAACCTTGGCCCCGGAGCCAGAGATATTAAACTTAATCTAACCATGCCGAAACCTACCGGTTGGTAAACTAGCAGACTCCGTATCAGGAAACCCTGATGCTCCGCCCGCCGACAGCTGCCTCTGACTAAGGCACCCCAAAAGTCTGTACTCGCGGTAATCTGTCCGGGGTAGAGGCTGGTGATCGTCGACCCCCCTAATATATATATATCAACCGCACCAGAGCTTCCCTGCTGCGGGACCCCACGCTCAAATCCCGATATTAAGCACCAGACATACCGGTACCGTAATGTGTGCACTGCAGGCCCGATTGATGATAATGATCACCGTGACACAATATATCCATCCAAGCTTTTCTGTAGCTGATTTACCACACCCAAAACCGATTAATATAATATCAACCTCCAGCAATCCATCACCTCCACCACCTCCTGTTCCACCATCCGCGTGTGCAAGAATAACAAGAACCAGAGCAATCTCAGCTTCTTCTTCACTAAAAGTGAGAAATAAAAAAAGAACATGAGAGTGAATTAAAAAAAGGAAGAAAAAAATGCTCCGAAATAAAATCGCCGACAAACAGATGAACAGATAGATAGACAGACAAAACTTTTGTATGATACCGGTAGTCAAACGGTCCCAGCTGCGAGAGCGGCACTTACGTGATACGGATCCACGGGTCGTTGATGTTTTCCTCTTTCAGCCGCACGTGGGACAGAGTGACCTCCAAAAACAATTCTTTCGTCCCACACCGCGACTGCCAAGGTTGTAGCACTAGGCACGTCGAGTGAGCGGACGTGACCGGCGTTTTTTTGCTTTGCGCGGGGGCGGGGGGATTAGTTTGAGAGAAACCATGATTTTGAGCAATTCACTCAAAACGTGGCGGAGAAGCTAAAATGTAATCCAGGGCTTCAAGTGCTGTTTTGTTCCGTCTACCGATATCGGATGGTGCTCTTTTATTCCACCTACTTTTCCGACCGAGGGGGGAGGGGAGGGGAAGACGGAGAAAGTGGCGGGGATTCCATGGATTCACTACTTTCGCAATGTTAGCCCATGCCGAAACCAAGAGATCCCCCATAGCCGTTTGGCATCTCCGCATGAGCCCTGGGGGGGAAAGCTAGGCGAGGAAAAGTGTGCTAGGAGAGGGTTTGAACGCGGGTTGCGGGTAGAAATGCCTGGATTAAGCACTATCCTAAAGGCAAGGGTGATTTTTTCAAGTTATAGTCCGCCATTGCGTCTTGGCCAAGAAAGCCGCACACGGCCCCCGAGCTCTGCTGGTAGCAAAAGCCCCAAAGGCGAAATATTTTGCGAAATAGTTTCCCCGAAACTTACCCGTCCCAGGATGAACCATTTCCTGCGCAGAAATAAAGATGTTCAGATACCACTGTCGACTAATATCATCAGTTTTGGAAGAGCTCATAACACCCTTTTCCATGATAAGCGTCGATTATACACATGCCGCGTTTTTCTTTTTTTGGCTCCTTGAGTTTCTTATCTCGAGGGCTCAAGCTATAAAAGTGTCATCGGGAGCCATCACGAGACCGACCTCGACTTTTAGCAATGATCCTCCCCCCTCCCTCCCTATTTCGAAGTCTCTATGGTGGAAAAAAGCGTATCTGTAGTCGACCTATCAAGAGTTGAAGGCTGCTATTGGAGGCGCATCGTGTTGGAACCAGTCGTACCGGTAGGTGTTGGCTGCTGAGAGGCGTCGAGAAACTCATTTCTCGCTAGACATTATGCATGCACGTCAGGGATGCCCTTGAGAACCGGCATCCGATAGATCCTAGTGTTGGAGCCTTAGCTAGTCCATTGCCAGCAATTGCCCAGCTTCCCGCTACTGAAGGCGTACCGTAAGGTACGCCCAGGCACTTGGAGGAGGGGTTCGCACGAAGCATTGGCAACTCTTTTACGAGTTTCAGTTTTTTGTTTTTCATCTTTTATTCTACTGCAGCTTTGATTCCGGGAGGGGAGAACTCTCATTGGCGTGGCCTGCGGAATGAAGGACCGAAAATAATTTCTTCCCCTCTCCCTCTTCCTGCCCTGCCTGCCCTGCCCGGACAGAAAAGAGGAGCGGGAGAAGGTTTTTATGAACCCGCAGCTGATTCGAGATCCCGTGTCATGTGTTCTGTACATAGATCTGGACTGCCTGTCCATTGCGGAATCCACCCAACCTAGCTGAGGTTAGCATCTGCGTGAAACCTTTGCGCAACGTTGTATACGAATACTCTATCCAAGGAGATATACATATATTTGCCAACTCCAAAGAACTCAACATGAGACCAACATGGTAATTACCTTGATCATCGCAACGAAATTCGATCCTTTTTGTGGGCTTTCATCCCAAACAACCCGGTAGTACCGAAAGCATCGGGGGTTAGAAGTAAGGAGCCCTCCCCCCGCACCGTTCAGTTTTCTGGTAGAATGCTGATGGCGGACCGATAAAGTGAAAATATGAAGTATCAAAGGTACTTTCTGACGTTTGTTGTTACTCACTTTCTCGCTCCGTCATCTCATCTCATCCCGTATCGCACTCGGATGATTATTTGAGGAGGGGAGAAAAAAAAAAGAAAAAAGGTGTTGGGCTGCTGTGACGAACCTTGAATAGCACAAGGCGATAGCGCTTCTACACTCGAGAATCTTCAGCTATTTAGAAAGAAAAAAAGGAATAGGAGAAATAAAAAATTATGAAAGAGATGTTTCCAACTTAGTTAGACAACGATCTCAGGAGCCATGATGTAGTAAATAATACTGAAGAAGCTACTACCCTCGCTACTTGGTATCCTTTTAAAACCTACTATCCTTAATAAGATAGTCTTTCTCGAAGTGCGACTGGAGTCTTTCACGACCTTGAGGCAAGACAGCCGACTCCAGTTTTACTGGTAAGTCACTCTATTGGCGGGCAATCATTCAAAAAGAAAAGAAAAATAATTACTGATATATGATATATCGGAAGTTGCCAGATGGGTTGGACAAGGAACATTAAATGCTCGACTCGAGTAACGTTGAGAGGTATGAGAGGTGTTTTTTGCGGCACAGGCTTCCCCCAACCGTTACCGGTAGCATACTCTTAGGGCTTTCCTTGATGACTTGGTGAGACAATGTTTCAATGATCATCAATCCATCCGGGCAAAACAATGGTTGGTTCGAGACGTGCTGAAACACTTATCTCCTGGACAGGTGAGACACTGACAATTCGATGCCGCCCCTGTTAGTGCTTGAGACATGGATGACTAAAGGGCTTTTGAACTCCAGCTTCAGCATTTCTCAGCAACATCAGTACAAAGTGTGGTCATACGGCTAAGATTAGTTATGTTCTAAAGTCCACAAGTACCAAAAACTTGCGTATTAACCGCTGTCTCAAATCCCGACGGGGGCGGCATCAAGTTATTAATGTCCTGCTTGTCCAGGAGACATCATAGGCAAGAGGTCTGATTATTTTTAAGAATGTCTCGCATGTCGGTAAATTTTGATGACTTGTAATAAAAAGCAAAGAAGGAAAGGGCTAAAAATCCTTTGGCTCCAGCTGTCAGTTTCGCTAGTCCTCAAGCAAGCCAGCCAAAAGCTTGGGAAAGAGCCTCAAGCAAACGGCGGGGGGCTTTTCCTTATTTTTCCTTATTTTTTCTTATTGTTTTTTCTTTTTTTTTCTTTTTCGCTTTTTTAACTCTCCTGTCTTAAGGTTGCATAGGATATCAAGCATCAACCTTGGAGCGCAGCGTCGAGCAATCGATACCGAAGCCCAACGAAGGGACGAAATGGGTTCATCCCCTGACCTGAAGAAGGATTCACGTCCTCTAGAGGATCGGGAAAGCCTCTTATCACAATCCTGCACTTGGACAAGGGCGGCGGCGGCAAGTCAAAAAGGGTTACAGAGACCAAGACCAAAAGAGCTTTAGGGAAAAAAAGCTAGCGACGGCCGCTTGACCCTTGTGGTTCATCCTATTTATCCTAACCGTAGGCCCCAAGTACTTTCTGGGAAACGATAAAGTGGCTACCCCGATGACCTTCGGAGTTATTGAAACCCTCAATGAAGCTCAAAGCTTTGTCCCCACCCAAAGCTAGCTCACTCGATTTTATTTAATTATTTTTAGCTTGTGTGGTGACGGTGGTGGTGGTGAAGCGGGGACAGTCTATCCCCCGCAGGACTTCAACCTAGGTTTATACAATTACACCGAAGAAGGCGGCTAAAGCCTCGCCGGAAGCGGCCTGTCTCTCTGGAATGTGTTTCCTTTTTTACTTAAATTTTTGTTGTCAAACTAGCTCTGTATACCTTTATATTCAATCGCTTATTAAAATACTACTAAATCAATTGGGCTTTATAAAATATTTTTTATCTTTATAGCCTGCTACCGCAATAATTTAATATTAAATAATAATATATAGTATGCCTGGGCCTCCAGGAACAGAATATAAGACAGATGTAAGAGTCTTATCAGGACTCATGTATTAAGTTTGGGCTTCTCAGAACAAGGGTTTCTATTCAAAAATGCGAATTGTATGATAATAAAAACCTCCGCCTAGACATAAATTGAATTTGGGATCTTTGAAAGTCATTGTTCCCACATATAACTCAATATCCTTGTAAGATCGAGGCATCTCACGATGCAACTGCTTGGTACAGTACACATTGGGGACGCTTCGCATCATAGAGTCTCTTCCTTTTGGCTAATGTTTGTTATAAAACATGCAGCGAATTTTTTAGTTAGAACGGGGTTTCTTTCAGAAAAGGGGAGCTTTGCTTTATAAATTGTCTATCACAATTGTAGTTGATGGCTTGGAGAGTAATAATATTATTGTTACCGTTTGTTTGTTTTAAGGAGTGGTGCTTTAAGTGTCTTTTATTATTATTTGGGTTTTCCTGACCATCCATTGGGCACTCCCCCGCATTTCCGTGCACAGTATTCACCAATAAATCCAAAGGCCTAGCTCAAAAACAAAACAAAAAACACTGCTCTTTCCCACGGAGGGCAAATCATACATTGTCCGATATTTCTGTCATACACCCTCCAGGAGCACTGGTACAATCATCACGTCGCCCGGTACAGTACATCTCTGTCATAGGAAACTTTTCCAAACTAAGTGCTCCCACACAATAGCACCCCACTCATACCTTCGGGATATATAACAGCCAAGCACGATAGCCTCTCAGAGTCCCGTGTCTACTTTTTTCCCCGCGAAAATGAGATTCCCACCCCCTCACCTGCTGCCCTTTTCTTATCGAGTCATACCCCAACGTTGGATGGTCCACGATGTATCTAGTGATCTCTCATGTTCACAAATCTGTATACCGGCACTTGGAATACTGCCGGGCAATTGATGGTATGATATGAATGAAGCGAAGTTTGCCCAGGCACTTTCCCCGCATAACAATCAATGTTTCTCGCATAAGAAACCAGTCGTCATCCCTCCTCCCCAAGCTTCTCGCAGCGCTTAACCTATTATTGACTAGCGCAATTCAACATCCAGGGTTATTTTCGGTCGCAAACAGACTGGGCCCTTGATTTTCTTAGGCTGGCACTGCAGCTAGAAAGGCTGCTGCTCCTGCACCAGCCCATCCCATCCTTCCCACCCCCCTCCCCTCCCCTCCTCCGCTC
>QOVD01002441.1:0-21749 GCA_003521225.1 Tuber microsphaerosporum
AGGTGGGAAGGAGGGGGTTTGACGGATTTGACGGGTTATTGTTACGGGTGGAATTGTCAAATTACATGTTTCTTTTTTTTTTTTTCTTTTAAAAAAAAAAGAGAGAGCTGAATAAAGGGCTATGGTGATTGTCTGTGTAGTTGGGTGCTGCTTGGGTTTGGTTTGGATTGCGAATGGGGGGTTGGATATCGCCTAGTGTCTTGGGCGATGCAGATCTCGGCGTGAATTACAGTTCTGTGGAAGAGCTTGGTGTTGAGGCTCTGCTGGTCGTTTCGTTGAGATAGTATGTTTGGCTGGGGCTGAGTGGCGGTTGAGGCTCTTCGTGATGTAGATATTAGGGCAAGATTACCGTCCTTGACGGATAGTATGGGTAAGGGAACTCTGTAGCCGGAGTGATTTGCCAAGAAAATATGGTCGGTCTTCAACCACCAAAGCATTTTCAACCACCAGTCTAATGAGAATTATGGCTCTATTAGGTGACAGACTGGGTGATCCTCTACACACTGATAGAGAGAAAATGGAAATATCTCAAGCTTTCATGGAGATATAGGTTCGCTGCTGAACTTGTCTTATCATCACGGCAACAGCGCTATCCTTTCCTCTTGTGGTGAAGTGTGAAGTGGCTCAACTTTGCACAGTATTATGAATTGTTCGTACGGCATCGGTAGCTCAAACAGTTCAAACGGACTCTTTTTTCTTTTCTTTGTTAAATCCTTCAATTGTTTAAGGGAAACAGACTTTGTTTATATCACTGTTTATATTGAAAGAAGAGGTTTTTCGCTTGCCTCATTTTTCCTGACAAACCTACCACTGCATCTCTACATTCAACCCGCCTCTCCACATTCACATATGCCAAGTTATAATATTAAAAGGGATTTATTAAACGTGTAACAGAGGAAGGCATATCATTGTAAATTAGATTCTTTCTTTGCCCGGCACACGATAGCTATTGTTCCATGCCTGACGCTGACGATGAATTGGTTACACAGTTCAATTGTATCATAGCAAAATTCCAGGAAAAATCCTGTGCGCCGCTGCATCCTACTTTGCCTAAATCAATTTGAATTCAATGGCGAACTGACTTAGCAAAACCTCCCTATTACGGGTTGTTGCTATTATGGTGGGGAAATCTTAAATCAGGGCCCAGGCAACATTATTATCTTGCCCAAAGTTAATATATTTGAAATATCTCTTTTTCTTAATCTCCGGCTTATTTTCTATTGAAAAATAGTGAGAAAATAAAGGTAAAATTTGTTTTTAAAGAGCCTTAGTAGTTTGAAGCTGGGCATTTTTTGGGTTGGGAAGTGCTCCGGTGAAAGGTTTCTCCTACAATAATATTGCACCCCAGTTATTTAATTGCTGTTAAATATGCCAAGGATTGAAGGTTTGGGTGTAGGAAACAGAATGTTATACAAACGCGTTTTGCTTTGCTAAAGCGGGACCTTGGTATAAGGCACTGCATTCTAGTATGGTACAGTACCGGTGCCCAGGTTATTGAGATCTCGAGGGTTTGCTATCATACGGGCTTGCTTTTAGACTGAGTACAAGCACTCGAGCACAAGCGTGGGTGTTGCAAGCGTTATCTACCGTATGTAGTCTACGATAGAGGTGCTGTAATGTCCGACCACCGTCTGCGATAATCGTCGCACTTATTCTTCTAAACTATTCTACTCGAGTACCCGGCCTTGAAACAATAATTTAGTTCCCGCCAATAACCCTGCAATTGTTGATACCCGCCTTATAAAAGAAACTGGGAGCCTTAGAAATCGTTGCGGGTTGGCTCGTGGGTGAAGATAGTGCGAACAGATCTCACCATCGCCATATCGGCACAATCATAATCAATTCCTCCGCTGACCTGCATCTTGCAAATCACAATAGAACCCTCGCCTTCACCAGTTTGGCAGGCCTGAACTACCAATTGTAGGCATCCCTCATGAGGCTGAAATGCAACGGCCGAGTTTTCGGACAGTCCAGGATCGAGCATCCTCTTTTCGGCTGTCATTTGAAGATATCGGCACTGGGGATAGGGACGGGCATCTGCACTTTCATTCTTTTTTTTTTTGTCCATTATATTCCTTTGGAATCTCCCAATGAGGCTGGGTAGACGAAAGGGGACAGGATTTTTTTGGTGTCATAACCACTGGTTAAATATTCAAAGCTTTTCCTTTTTGTGTCACTCTCGCCAGAGGGGGCCCGCGAGGGCCTGTTTGGGTCGCTTCGTTGGTTGTGTGATACAGGATGGATGTTCGGTTGAGGATTCTCGTAGGATTCCTTCGTACTACTCTTTCCTTGTGCTCGAGTACAAGTGCTGTGGTATTATGGGAGAATTAAGCTTGAATTTAGAATGTCGTATGGGACACCAGCGCCAGGGGCAAGAACTACCTCCGGTACTAATGAGTTACTGACATTCGTGCTTGTACGATGTATGATGATGCGAACATTTGTTCCCCATCGTGACATTACCGACACAAGTAGGGTCTACGGAAGGGCTTACCCACGCTCTAGCTTGTCCGGTGCTATAGGGTAGAAAATCGACACGAAGAAAAAAAATAAATAGAAAAAAAATACTATTTCCCCTTTTGTCCAGTCCTTGTCTTACCCACCTCTGCCTACTTTCTTACTGCCTTCATTCGCGCTCTCTCCCTCCCTCTCCCTCTCCCTCTCGTCTTCACCCCCTGTTGCTTGCTCCTTACTTCTTTCTTCTCTTCACTCTGCACCGCTCTTTCTATCATCCCTAACATTTCTTCTTCTTAGCTGGGTGTGGGAAACATTTAGCGGCTTGTTACTCCATCACGGCCTTTCATCATAGGGTTGTTTGTTCGGCTGTCCTCTAGCTCGTCCAGAAGCCTGGTAATTCGGGCTCATTTGGTCAAAACGTCGTCCCACCCGCAGCATCAGGGTAGGCAGCTGATTTCTTCAGCCTCCTCCTCATCAAAATCAATCACCACGAAGAAACGAAAGCTTCAATCCGACGTGGAGACTGAGGCGGATCAAGCGTCCCCAAGTCCCCCGGCGTCGTCGCCATCTTCCCCCTCGTCACCCCTCATTTGTTCACCCTCGCCCTCCCCTTTACCATTCCCTACCGTTAACAATTTAAAGTTTCCGACTGTATCCTTATCCGATCCTTCTAAACTTATCCCCGCTACTGAGGGGTCCAGTTCATTTACCTCTGATATAGCTTTGTCACCACAAGATCCTGATTGTCCGCACAGGGGTCCATCCATTAACTCTACCGGCCCACAACGGCAGCCACAATCACCCCTACCACCTGCCATGAATAACTTGCAGGAACAACAGGACAACGGCTCCCCTCCTGCTGCTGCTGATTCTATAAACCTTGTCCCGCCAGCATCGGATCCTTCCACCCTACTTCGTCCCTCTACACAAGTTTCGTCGACCTTAGCTGTTGCTCGTTCTCAATCTCCGGCCAAACGACTAAAGTCCGAAGAGCTCTCCTCAGCTGAACTTGTCGACGTTCCAGGACTGATAGATGAGGACACAGTAATGCCTTCTGCGGAGGAGAAGAGCAGGAGGGAGTCTTCGGTGGAAATGGCCGACGGCAGTGTAGCATCCTCAGAGGGTAACGGGGGGGCCGCCCGTATCGATGCTATTTCAACGGCGGCGTCGATTGCCCCCTCCACTGCGACTACTGTTGGGTCCACTCAGCCGTCTTCCACTTCCGCCACTTCAGCATCGTCGCTTTCCATACCATCGTTAGAGGAGCAGGCCCACTTTATTATGAAATCTAAATTTCAGACTGAACTGAAGGCAGGTGATTTGGGATATATCATCTCCGGTCCCTGGTTGAATCAACTCTTAGCAAAATTCTCAGACTCTGGAGTGCAGCTCACCAAAGAAGATGCCGAAAGTGAAATAGGACCCATAGACAACTCTGATTTGGTGGACACAACTCAAATGCAATGGCAAGCCAAGAAAACTTCGGACGATAGTACGTTCTCAAGTCTGCCGTTCCTTTTTCCTGGATGTGGAGGCGGACAGCCCATTTCCTCCACGCCGCTATCTAAAACGCCGATTCTCAGTACTGACAGGACATTTCATGAAGGGGAAAGCGACGAGGATTCTGCTGTTCCGGAGGACTTTGTCGCTATCAAGCCGGGCAATTTAGGCGATGACTTCGAGATTTTACCGGAGGAAGCCTGGAATTCACTTGTTTCTTGGTACAGTTTAGCTGAAGGCTCCCCCGTTATCACGCGAAGAGCAGTCGATACTTCTGAGACAATTATGCCACATATCCAATATGAGATTTACCCACCCACATTTACGCTTTACAAACTCCGAGATCCTAGTACCAATGTTAATAAGGACTTGTTGGACAAGGAGAGATTGCAATCACCAAAGACAATCATCGCGGGCAAAAGCGACAGCTTCCAAAAGCTCTTGAGGAAGGTCAAGAAGTTGGCGGATGTGGATGCTGCGAGAAAAATTCGCCTTTGGAGGATAATAGAGAACTCATCCGAGCACGATTTGGAGTCTGCTAGTAAATCGCCAAGGAAGGGTGGAAAAGGGAAGGAGACTGAGCCCTTCAAACAGTTAGTGATCGATTTGCAACATTTCCTGGACCTGAGTCTTGGCGCCGAACGGGAGTTGGTAGATCTCAAGGATCAATCTAGCGATCCAAAGTGCGATAGCAGTATGAGGATTAGTGCAGCAGGTTTGGGTGCTGGCGGCACGATTGTCATTGAAGAGCAGGGCTCAGATGGTGAATGGATCAGTGAGAAACCGACCAAGTTGGCTAAGAAGAGCGGCCAGCAGGTTACCGTGGCTCTAAATGGAAAGAACGTCACAGCGGGGCCAGGAAAAAAAAAGGTTTCAGCAAGGCCGGATAGCCCCTCTGGGAGTTCTAGCGCTGCCGTTATCAAATCCGGATTTCTTCATAGACCAGCAGAGCGTCGAGAGGGTAGACCGTTAGGAAAATGTGGGCTAAGCAACTTGGGTAACACCTGTTATATGAACAGCGCCCTGCAGTGCTTACGCAGCATTGAAGAATTGTCAGGTTACTTTCTTAGTATGCCTTCTTCTGTTCCTTCGTTGTTGCCTTCATAATGCGTATTCTAATGAAACAACTATATAGGTAATAAGTATACAGAGGAATTGAATCCCGGTAATCCGCTTTCCCATAACGGAAAGGTAGCAAAGGCGTATGCAGCTCTCCTCGGGCATATCTTCTCGCCAACATGCCCTGGATCGGTATCGCCTAGGGAGTTCAAAAGCACTATCAGTCGTTACAGCCTGTCGTTCTCAGGATACGGGCAACAGGATACCCAAGAGTTTCTGGCGTTTCTTCTTGATGGGCTGCATGAGGACCTTAATAGGATTCAGAAGAAACCATACATTGAAAAGCCAGAATCGACCGATGGGATGGTTGGAGATAACGAGGCGATTGCAAGGCTTGCCCAGGAGCATTGGTCCATATATAAGCAGAGGAACGATTCAGTCATTGCGGATCTGTTTGGTGGGCTTTATCAGAGCACTCTTGTGTGCCCTGATTGCGAGAAAGTTAGCATTACCTTTGATCCTTTCATGGACCTGACGCTACCACTGCCAGTCGAGAATGTTTGGGGCCGTGACATATACTTTTTCCCCAGCAGCGCCTCTGGTAAGGGGTTGATCAAGGTTCCCGTAGAGATGGACAAGAATAGCAGTATCAAATCATTAAAAGAGCATTTTGCAAGAAAGTTTAATCTTGATCCCAAGAGGGTATGTTTATTCCTAATAATCTATCCTGTGCGTTGTTGATTTATTGGCTGATTTTTATTTTTATTTTTACGCTAGACTATGGCCTCGGAAGTCTATAAGGGAAAATTCTTCAAACACTATGAGGATTTCCAGACTGTTTCGGAAACAATTCGACAAGATGATGATGCTTTCATCTACGAGCTAGACGATGCCCCGACTAACTATCCCCCATCAAAAGGCAAGAAACCAAGGAGGACTGGTTTCTATGGACCAAGTTATAGCCGATTTGATGATGACGATGATGTGCCTGATCCAGGCGCTCCCGAGTGTGACCGGCTACTCGTTCCTGTTTTCAATAAGGTGCAGAAGCAGAATCGCTACGGGATAGGCTCAACTGCCGAAGTATTTGGATTACCTTTCTTCATTGTAGTAAACAGGGATGAAGTGAGAAGCTTTGACGCGATCATGAAGAAGATAATCGAAAAGTATCAGGTGTTGACCACCCGCAATTTTTACGAGAGCGAGGCGTCCCCAAGTGAATCTGAAACAGAGGAGGCAGTGGAGGTCAAGGACGAACTCGAAGATATGAACGAAACGGAGGAAGAGACTGATGATGGGTTCGTGGATGTTTCGATGAAAGATGCTTCATCTATGGTCGGATCAGACAGAAAGACTGTGAAGAGTCCAAGACGGCCGCTCCCGGCGGGAATACAGGACCTTTTCACTGTTAAGGTCACAAAACGAAGATCGGGCGATTCTGCTGTCATAACAGGGTGGCAGTCGCTAGAGACTGCTTTTGACATCAGAGAACGGTTAAATCGTGAGCAATCGGCTAGCCCTCCACGGCGTAAGACTAGCGGCTACTTCACTAGTGCCGGCCTGTCAGGAAGGGCCAGCCCCGTTAGTGATGCGAGTGATGCCGATGCCGATTTTCAAGACGCCCCGGAGCCCGAGCACGATATGATGCAAGATGTGAGCGACGATGAAAATGCTGAGGCATCTCCGTACGATGCGTCTGCAGAATACACACAGACTAATTTCAACACTACTCCTCCTGACCGTTTCTACGGAAATAGTAGTGGCAACCCATCTTGTCGTGAATTTAAAACCCCAACTCGATCGTTTAGTCCGTCTCTTGCTGATGATCCACCGCTCCTCATGTGGGGAGAAGGCCTCATTTGTGAGTGGAGTGCAGAGGGCTACGACAGCATGTTTGGCGGTGAATCTAAGGATGACCTTCGTGGTGTTCCATTATACAACAGTGTACCGCTTGTCCAAGACCATGAGCTAGAATTACGACGCCGCCGCCGAGATGAGCGAAAGAGGAAGGGAATTCACCTTGAGGATTGCCTCGATGAGTTCGCTAAAGAAGAGATTCTCTCTGAAGAAGACCCCTGGTTTTGCCCGCGCTGTAAAGTTCATAGACGTGCCAGCAAAAAGTTTGAGTTGTGGAAATGCCCAGATATTCTTGTCATCCACCTTAAGAGATTCTCGAGTTCGAGGAATTTCAGGGACAAGATTGATGTCTTGATTGACTGTCCCGTCGCTGGCCTCAACCTTCAAGAACGAGTTGGGCTCAAGGAGGAAGGAAAGAGTTTAGTCTATGATTTGGTTGCAGTAGATAATCATTACGGTGGGTTAGGAGGCGGTCATTACACAGCTTTTGCAAAGAGTTGGATTGACAACAAATGGTACCATTATGACGGTTTGTCTACCTTGATTCTACACTTTAAAACTGCTAAGATTACTGATAAATTTATAGATTCTAGTGTTAGGGAAGTCGGTGAACAGAAGGTCATTACTTCAGCTGCATACCTCCTTTTCTACCGCCGCCGATCCGAAATTACACTCGGTGGACCGCGTCTCAACAGGATCTTGAGCGAATCACCGGGCGCAGCTTCTTCTTCGCGGAATACATCCCCTACCAGGGCGGGGGAAGGTGGACCGTCCGGCGATTCCTCAGCCATAGTTTTACTGAATGGCCGATCGCCGGGCGGTGGTATGAGCGGATTGTCGACTATCTATAGCGCTCCGGGTAACGCTAACCTTTGGGGCGATGAGCCACTACCAAAATATTCTGAGAGCGGAATGGAAATGGCTTTGGTAAAAACACAAGGTTCACCTACTTCTAGCAAGGCGCCTACCGTGGGATACGGCTTTGGCTCCAGTTTGGCCGACAGGGATGAATCGCCGAGGGATAGTGATGATGGGATGTTTATTGGTCCTTTGCTTGATGATCCAATAGAACCCGCCGACACACCCACAGACATCAGGGTCCATGATGGCGAGGGGCTATCGCCGACCCTGAGCGGTGGAAACAGCGGTACAACTGGGGCATACAACGTCACTGAGACTATGGAGTCATAATTGAAAGCGCAAAAAGCGAGGGGTGGAAGGGGGATCTGTCCGTTTGGCCTTGTTCATACATTCTTGAGCTTTGGCGAGCTGGGTATTTCGGCATGTAGGGGGGGGGTTCTGAGGGGAAATTCATTTTGTGCTTTTTTTCCCACCCTTCTTTGTTTTGTATTGCTTTCCACTCCTTCATTCGCGCTTTTCCATTTATCTTCTTTTAGTCGTTGTATCTTCCTATGCCTATGATAACCTGGGTTTAGGGGGTAGGGGATTTGTTCTTTGAGTTTGTATTCGCGCATCTGGTTTAATGGCGAATTGAGATGTGTGCCGATGACGTGATTCATGATAAAAGCATTACTTTTATTTTATTTTTCTCCATCTCTCTACCTACTTCTCCTATTGTTTGTTCAGATGGTTCGTTGGTTAGTTGATCGCTCCATGAGTCTATACGTTATCCACTCATACATTACATTACAATTAAGTTGGAATGCGTATTCATTTCATTCTTTTTTTGCATTTTTCATTTCATCTTTCATTGGGACGGACACGGTAGCCAGCTCTTGTTATGCTGTGAGTTATTATAATCTGTTACAATAGTAATTCGTTTTTTAGAGCTGGAGGTATACTGTAGGTACTTGTGTGTTGGGTTGAGTCGGTGATCATGATGGATATTATATCATTGTTTAATTTACCTTGACGAAGCCTGATGGCGTGTTATCATACTTTGTTCATTTATCTATATGACAAGGTTGTGGTACCATGGTTATTGGATGCCGGGGGTTCCTCGGAGGCGGTTTTAGTTGTAGGCGTGGTCTAGAAATCATATCGAATCACTCGACCGATCAAGAGATGATGCTTCAAAGTGCCCCAAACCGGAGGTTGCTAGAGCTATCATAGGTTTTACTTCCTGGGCCAGAGTTAGTACATCCCCTGCAGTGTTGTCACTTGATAGTGCCGAATTTCCCCAAATCGCGTGAAAAGAGACCAGTGAAATTAGGCTATTTCTTTGATTGGCAGGCAGGCTCAACCTCCTAGAGGTGTAACGCTATCACATGACTCTGGACGTCAATGGTTTAGCAGATATTGACAGGTGCATTACGGTGTTTCATAACTAACGTCGCTCTCATAATATAATAGGCTTAAGTTAGTGCTCGTCTTGATAGTGATGGGAAAAAGCTTGTATAATATTATGTCATAGCTTGACTTGAAATGCCGTTGGTATTGATATCAATATCACTCGATTGGCATTTCTGGAAAAAGTGGCCAAGATACAATAGTTTTTCGGTTCACATTAATTTTTTTCTTTTAGGGATATTTGGCACTAAGTTATAGTATGATGTTATGATTATTAATACTGCAGGGGATGATAATATTTTCCCCTACTAAATAACTGATATAGTCTAATGTAGAATACATAGCGCTTTCCAAACAAGCTAAGTTAGTAAGTTATGTATGGTAATTAGCTCAAAGAAAACCTTTTTTAAAAAAAAAAGTTGTGTGGCTCGTTCTGCTTGTGTGACTAGAACTCAATTTTCATTCAAGTCTTGCTATAAATCTTTAATACACTCAAGGTTGAAGCCCCTTCTTTATTAGCCCTTCTAGGACTAGTAGTGAAAAGTGGCGGCTGATCGTAAAACCTCTATCGTATCATAGTCATAACTCAATGAATTGGTGATTGAATTGTCTTAAACGGCAAGTAACTTGCACTTAAAACCCAACTTCTTTAGGTAGACTGGAAGTGCGCGAAGCTAATAAAAAAGGTACCATACAAAATTAATGGTACTTGTATAAGTGGTAGTGGTCAACCTACCGTATTGTGTCTACAGCCTCTCTCATTAAATTTTGGTGAAAAGTTCAACATGAGGCCCATTGATCCTGAACGAAACCCCTTGGTCACACTGGAACAATTAGGCGCTGGGGATTGCCCTTACCTTATGAGCCCGCAACTATCATTATCATTGCGTTGCGCTGGGTCTGGCAAATCTTCTTGTGGCTGCGGGGATATAATTTAGAGTTTGGCGTTGGTAGAATGGGTATTACTATTATATTATATTGAGATAAACTGATGTTGCATGAAAATCTCATCACCCTGTAATATTAACTTTTGTTATTTTCTGGTTGTTGCAAATATTTTTGGCACATTTGTCACACTTTTTTCTTCCCTCCCCTCCCCTCTGAAGACTTGATGGGAGGGTTTAAACACAGATGGAGGGATATATTATACGCCGCAAGCATTAATGACATTCGTAAAAAGCGAAACAATAGCTAGCCATTAATTAAGATAGTATGATGGTGATTTGTTTTCACTATGGACATGGTTTAATGAAGATCATGCTTATCTAGAATATCCTCTAGGAGTGACCCTAGAGGTGAGGTTGGAAAGCTGTCCGCACTTTTTACGCTCGCTTGCTCTAATACGCCAAGGAGTCTTTTAGCTGTGAAATTGAACTCCCATTCTACAATCACAGTATAAACCCCCCCCCAAAATCGCTATTTAGCCACACTCTTCTACGTCGTCTTAGACCTGCCTCATGTGCAATTTCGGAGAGCAGTATGTGCTCAACCTAAGCTGGTATACTGTCTCCAATCCGCCCACACTCAACTCGATCTCCTGAATACGCTACGAATATTACTTTTCTAAATTAAATAGAGCCCAACCACGGTTTCCGTTGTCTTATTCTTTGCTTCCTTTGGTTCTCATGTGTGTGGCTTAAACGCTCGACGTCCTTGCCTGCATAATATAGTAACTAACGGTGCTAAGGTTAGGTGCATACCGAGTTTTCGGGTATCATATATCCGGTATTCTACCATAATTTGATAAGAGTGATTCGGCGGACCACAGTGTTACGCAATATCGACCTACGAGCGAGTTGGGATATTCTATTCTCTCCGAGTCTGCTTTTACCCGCTACAATCTTTTTCTTCTCATGGTGATCTGCCCATGTTTAGGTTAAGTTAGGCGTCACGAACCCATATAGTCTCCCTAGCTAGGTAGGGAAACTGCGCCATGTCCTGGGACGGTAGTATTCGAGTAATACTGTATGTTGCCATACGAGTATTGTGGCTAGCCGATAGCGTACATACTGTACATTGCAGCGGTAAGGTATGGTACCGGAAAATGGTATCTAGGGCTATAAAATTCCATGACTGGTACGAGTGTCTTTACTGTAGGAGTTCATGTTGCTGAAAGTGCTGATAAATTAAGTTTCCTTACCACTAGTGGATTTTAGACAGCTGACCTTCAGATTGGAAGATGGTTGGACAAAAGTTTTAAAAGATGAGGGTTTGGTGGGAAATGAGGAAGGATGTCTAGGTAGATTGACGCTACCGAGGAGCCAAATTAGGTTGTCGAGGTATATACCTATTCGCGATACTAGGGGCTAATTGTGTATTTTAAAAACCTAGATTGGGGTTTCTTTTTGTTAAGATTTATCTCGTTACGGTCGAGCTTAAAGAGGTGAAGATTGTTTGATTATCAAACTAAAGAACGGAAAGATAAACTTGACAATCGTGATGATAGAAAAGAAAAAAGAAGAGAGAAAAAAACAGTGGAGGAGAAAAAACTAGTTGATGTTTAACCCACGTGAATGGGCTAGCAAAGTACTCGGATGTAGACGTCATCCGTAGATATAGACCCCTGTACTTTCCGGCCCACGCACTTCTTATCCCAATTCCGAACACTTTCTAACACTTTTCCTCCTCTGTAGGTCATTTGTGACCCCCCCGCTCCTACGTCTTCATTGAGATTGGGGGTGCTTTTTTGTTTTGGCCTGGACAATAGCTTCTGGTAGGATTATTGGAGATTGCCATACTATATCGTGTTGAATGGTGTTGTGTGCTATGTAAAATTACTCTTTGAACACTGTAGTAAAATACAGGGGAAATATTGACAAGTATTAGAGGAATAATAGATGATTGTTATTGTTATGGATAGCACATATAACTAGGTTATAATCCAGAAACCCCTTTCTGGTTGTCCGTATTCAGAGTACGAGCCCCCTTAATAGTTCTCTAGCTTAATAGCCAAGCACCTCCTAGCTTGACGCTAAGTATCCCTTGGCTTAACACCGGTATCATGTCCGCATATTCTAAGCCACATTCCAACAAACACCAAACTTAATTGACGAGTGACGGATTGTGACTGCATTCAAAAATAACAGAGGGAATAGTGGTGAGAGCTAAGTCGTCTGTTTGGAGATAATAGTGGTCAATTATTAGACAGATCGAAGTAGAGATAAGGTTTTTTCGCATATACTGTACTAATCATAGGAGTTTTGTTTTGTTTGCATTTTAGGTAGAATATACTAAGGGTATCGCCAGAGGTTACTCGGCCGCCTTGGCTAGTTTAGTGGTAAATCTCGGGCCTAGAACTATCCTAGGCTCTGATGAGAGACTATTCAATCGGGTATTCGAAGGCTCTTTGAATTACCAGTTAGCTTAGCCGTCGAACGGTATCTAATCCCGACGAATTTATTTGGTGATGGGAAAGATGGGGTGGATTATGGTAAATGTGGCAACCTACTTTGACATAGCACTGCTGGACTGTGCTGTACTGGTACTGTACAGTACTGCGTGGGCACAGTATTTGGCAGCATCAATGAATATCGGGAGGCACAGTCCCGAGCTTCACTGAGCCTTGTACTAGCTCGCGGAAGAGCTTTCGGCCTGTGTCGGCAACATGAAGAAATACGCAGTGTTACTTGAAGTTAGGTGGCATGTAAATTCTTCCACTGATTGATTTAGAAGGATTGGGGCACTTATATATACACAAAGTAAACAGATTCGGCCGGAGGCGGTCTCGGGTATTCGTCCATTATAGTACAGGATTTATGCTGTGCCACAGGAAGGAACCTACTTGTAGAGAGTTGTGGCGATTATTGCTACCGATACGGGAGGCGCAGGCAGGGTGCTGTGGGAGCAGATTTGCGGGAGCTTGATTGGGCGGTGCTGAGGTATCCATGAGTTTCCACCAAGGCTCCGTTTTTCTTCCATCAGCCGACCAACTCAATCATCTATCCTCCACCACTTTCAAAACGACAAAAGATGGCTCATACAAACTCCTTCAACAATAATACAAATTCCTATAATAATAACGTGTGGAACAACTATACTATTATCGATGGCCGGTCTCAACTCTTGACCTGGTTATCGCCACTTGAGCCCAGTCTACGGCACCAGGACATTCGAGAGCGCCGAGTCAAAGGTGTAGGGGAATGGCTTCTACAAACCGAGGAATTTAGAGGCTGGCGCGCCGGTAGTGGGGGAGATGGGGCAGTTTTGTTTGGCCACGGAGATCCGGGTGTCGGTAAGACATTTATTTGGTAAGAAGGACAAACCTCGAAAGTGGGAGGAAAAAGGCAAGTGCTGACAAGCCGTGATGTTAGCTCATTGGTGATAGACAGATTGTGCGATCAGGCAGGAGGACAAAATGTCGCCGTCGCGTGCTTTTACTTTGATTTCGCCGCCCAAAGAGATCAGTCATCGACGAGCATGCTGGGTGCCCTGCTCAAACAGGTTATAAGCGGGCTGGAAGAGGTGCCAGGAGAAATAGCGAAAGCCTATGAAAACCGGAAAAAGGTCATTGGTGGGCGGGGGCTGGAACTTTCGGATATTTTGAGGATGTTGCAGACTATCTCTTCTGAAAAGCTTACATCCATATGTATAGACGCTCTGGATGAATGTGCGCCAGAACATCGAATCAAGGTCCTTGACTCACTGCGTCAAATACTCCAAAAGTCTCCGGGCACTCGAATCTTCGTGACGGGAAGACCGCACATTCAGGATGAAATTGGGAGGCGTATTTCTGGAAGAGTAACGACAATACGCATTACTCCTAAGAGAGATGATGTCATCGGATATCTTCGTGCCAGGCTGAGCGAAGACACGAACCCTGATGCGATGGACAGTAGTCTGGAGGCAGACATTCTGAGGAAAATTCCCGATGATATTTCTGAAATGTATGTATAAGCAACGACCCTCTAGAAGCTACTTCGAGTTATCCACTAACAGATACATATCCAGATTCCTACTAGTCTCGCTAAACATCGATGCGATCCTCCAAGAAACAACAATTTATCATAGGCGACAAAAGCTCAACGCGATGACCGATGGCTTGGGGTTGGGGGATGCTTATGGTGCAACGCTGGGTCGGATAAAAGGACAAGGGGGAAGGAAAGCGAGGCTTGGCATGGCCACTTTGATGTGGATCTCGCACGCCGAGCGACCCTTGAAGCCCGACGAGCTGTGCCACGCCTTAGCAGTCGAGATAGGGTCGCCGGATCTCAATAGCGACAATGTTCCTTCAATTGGGACATTGCTATCCTGTTGCCAAGGGCTTGTTGTGGTAGACAAGGAGGCTTTCACTGTTCGGTTAATCCACTTTACCCTTCAAGAGTACCTCCGGGCTCATCCGGAGCTCTTTGGCACTGCCCGCTTGACAATTGCAGAAACCTGCTTAAGTTATCTAGATTCGCAGCAGATTAAGGCTCTCCCGACCGGTATTCGCAGTTTCCGAGGCACACCTTTTCTCGAATATTCTTCTCTATATTGGGGAATGCACGCGAAAAGGGACCTTTCAGATTGCGCGAAACGGCTTGCACTGAAGTTATTTGACGACTGTAGCAACCACATATCTGCTGAAATCCTCTTTCGGAAAGACCAGTGTTCTGGGTTTAATGATCTCCATGAGCCCCCGTTTAGTGGTCTACACTGGGCATCTATCTTTGGGATTGATGAGATTGTAGCTGGTTTGGTAGCGGTGGAAGGTTGTGATATAAACGGAGAAGACTGCGCCGGTAATACACCTCTCGTGTGGGCTGCTCGGAAAGGGCATGGGGGAGTGGTTAAACTACTGCTTGGACGGGACGACGTCAACCCCGACAAACCTGATAAGGACGGCCAAACACCACTCTGTTGTGCTGCGTTGAATGGGCACGAGGGGGTGGTTAAAATACTACTCGGACGGGACAACGCCAATCCCCGCGAACTTAATGATGACCAAACCCCGTTGTGTCTTGCTGCTTCGAATGGGCACGAGGGAGTAGTGAAAATACTACTCGGACAGGACGATGTCAACCCCAACGAACTTGATGAGGACGGCCAAACACCGTTGTGTCTTGCTGCTTCGAATGGGCACAGGGGAGTGGTGAAAATACTACTCGAACGAGACGATGTCAATCCCGACGAAGTTGACGGGGATAGCCGAACACCACTCTCGTGGGCATGTGAGAATGGGCAGGAAGAAGTGGTGAAAATGCTACTTGGACGGAACGACGTCGACCCTAACGAACCTGACGAGTTCGGTCAAACACCGCTGCATCTTGCTACTTTCAATGGTCACGAGGGAGTGGCGAAAATGCTACTCGGGCGGGACGACATTAACCCCAACAAATCTGATAAGGATGGCCAAACACCACTCCACTGTGCTGCTTGGAATGGGCATGAGGGAGTGGTTAAACTACTGCTCGGACGGGACGACGTCAACCCCGACGAACCTGATAAGGACGGCCGAACACCACTCCACTGTGCTGCTTGGAATGGGCACGAGGGAGTGGTTAAACTACTACTTGGACGGGACAACATCAAACCCAACGAACTTGATAAGGGCGGCCAAACACCACTCTGTTGTGCTGCTTGGAAAGGGCACGAGGGAGTGGTTAAAGCATTGCTTGGACGGGAGGACATCAACCCCAACGAACCTGATAAGGATGGCCAAACACCACTCCACTGTGCTGCTTGGAATGGGCACGAGGGAGTGGTTAAACTACTACTTGGACGGGACAACATCAAACCCAACGAACTTGATAAGGGCGGCCAAACACCACTCTCTTGTGCTGCTTGGAAAGGGCACGAGGGAGTGGTTAAAGCATTGCTTGGACGGGAGGACATCAACCCCAACGAACCTGATAAGGATGGCCAAACACCACTCCACTGTGCTGCTTGGAATGGGCATGAGGGAGCGGTTAAAATACTACTCGCACGGGATGACGTCAACCCCGACGAACCTGATAAGGGCAGCCAAACACCCCTCTGTTGTGCTGCATGGAAAGGGCACGAGGGAGTGGTTAAACTACTGCTCGGACGGGACGACGTCAACCCCGACAAACCTGATAAGGACGGCCAAACACCACTCTGTTGTGCTGCTTGGAATGGGCACGAGGGAGTGGTTAAAATACTACTTGGACGGGGCGACGTCAACCCCGACGAACCTGATAAGGACGGCCGAACACCACTCTGTTGTGCTGCTTGGAATGGGCACGAGGGAGTGGTTAAAATACTACTCGGACGGGATGACGTCAACCCCAACAAACCTGACAAGGACGGCCAAACACCGCTCTGCCGTGCTGCCCAGGGTGGGTACGAGGGCGTTGTTAAAATGCTACTTAAATGGGAAGACCTCAACCCCAACAAATCAGCTGAGGGCGGTCGGACACCACTTGATTGCGCTCTTGAGAATGGACACGAGGGAGTGGTAAAAATACTGCTCGGACAGGGCGGCATCAACCCTGCCAAGCGACGCAAATTAGGTTGAACACGCTCCGGTCAGCGATAGAGCCCCAGCGGGAGTGTTAGATCTCGCCAACCCCCACCGTCTGCCACCCCCAGCATATCCTAAGCCTGCTAAGACTCACCCCTTCCCACCTCCTTTGAATTCGGATAACATATGCGCCATTTCCGCGAAGACCGCAATTTCTCCTTAAACATGTTTATCGCCGCCACCCCATCCTTCCACTCACCTCCACCCAACCTCTCCCGGATCTTCAAGCACCGCTTTGTGGTAATTACTATCTATCCTTTCCTTCTAAAGTAAGCCTGCCATAGAAGCTCACTTTGAATATTTTCTTTTAGTCGAAGGAAATCGTAGACGCTCGAGATGTATATGTCTATCACATGCCCGTCCAAACCTCTGTACCAATTTCCATTTATAGTCGAGTCAGGATTTCTGAGTCCGTTTATAATCTAGAGTTTAGCACTCGTAGAATAGTTATTACTATTATATTGAGATAAACTGCTGTTGCTTGAAATTCTCATCATACTGTCATATATGTTTAGTGTTCGCAATGGGAAGTCTGTCCAGTCAGCCCGGGCTTCCGATCCACTCGTTTCCGGGTCCAGACGAGGTGGACGGTAGTACCTTAAAGGGCGCCCGGGACGAAGGGGTATTTTGGCGGATGGGCCCTACATGTAATTGGCCGGGACTGTAGAGGCCTGCCGTCACCCCCTTAGACGGCAGTCTTTCCCAAAGAACGGACTTTCTTGCCCTGTAGCTTGAGACATATGCCTAGGACCCCGTGGCTGAAGCCTGGTAGGTACCCACAGGGCTGCCGGGACGCTTTGGATCACTGAGTCTATCCGTCTTAGGGGCAGGATGTCGAACTGCCAATTTTAATCGGCTTGGCACAAGGGAGGATTTTGTCCAGGGCTTTTGGTTGAAGGGCGGGGAAGAAGCAGGGCCCCAACTACAGGCTGACACAATGTGTTTGAGTGTGAGCCCCCATAGAGACGCCCAGCAAGCGTGCTAGGGGAGCCCGCGGGGGACTAGTCGGGGAACTCTGTTGGGTTTGTCACAACCTGATAGGACCAGTAGGTCGTGTTCCCAATGGCCCCGTCCGCCTGTCTCGAAGTTAAGACACAGCGGGCTATAGGCCATAATCCGACATTTCTAGATGCTTAGAAGTCCTACGCTCGATAGGCGAAGGACCGGATGGAATATGGGCCGGAACCTCCCACACGATGCGATAAACTCCGATGGTTAGACTCCAGACCCTACAGCCCCCCACTATCCTTTATGCTAGCATAAAAAAATCTTGAAATCCACTATCTCCATCCCCTTGCGATCACCAGATCCAGAGAAGAGAGCCCATGAGAAGGGCCAGTGCTCCCCGAACACTATATAATATTAGCTTGCTAGAAGTGTTGGATCCTATTAACTTGTTTATTAACTTGTTTTCACTATTCTGTTGGCCTGCTAAACTAAGCTTATGGTGGGCCTGCGTGCTGATCTCAGCTAATCATCTAATAGCAGATTTCAGAGTTTTTACTGTATGCGACTGGAATGTGCCTCTGATAGCGGTACCACACTCCATTTATCCACACTCTAAATGCGCATTCAGATTGTAGGCCCACTGAACTCGGGCTCCCATATCTTGCTCCTCTCGATTGGTGCTCCGCTATTCCACAGAGCTGGGGATATGGTTACCCGTCCAGTAATGCTCCTTCGGATTGTTCCCAAAGTTGTCATGAATTGAGGCAGCAGATGAAACCTAGGAACCTAATCTAGAGCGGAAGGTGTATTCACGAGCTCAAACCTTGAGATTCCTACCTGGTTCACTGATTCCACTTGTTTGATGAGTTTTTAGAGTAGATTTAAGCGGAGCCGAAATCATGGGCCATCACTCGTGCCATCCCCCACCGTCCCACACTCTCCCGCATCTCCCCGGCCCCCCTTGGCATCGCCTGCAGCCTACCCCTGCCCCCTGAAAGGCACCGTCTCACCCAGTAAGGCCTGCTTTCTGAGCTAAAGATTGCCGTCCTATACGGACTGCTCTTCGTAGTTCAGCCCTGCCGAGCTTTTGGCGGCCTTCTGGGGCCCCCAGACCCTTGAAGACATTCCAGTATGGTTTTCTCACTAGGATTGTTAAGCATGCCGTAAAAACTTGAATAATTGAACCATGTGCTATGTCGTCGGGGTTTCCTTTCTCAGTAAGGTCTAGAAAAAAAAATTCTGTCTCAGAAGGGGGAAAGGGGCTGTGTTTTTGACCCACTTTCTAGAGAAGGGAATTTCCGACTATATAGCATACGGTTTAATTATTCAAGCTCATACGGTAATTGCTCATTGGCTAGTAGCTTCTCATTGTTAAAGTTAACAGAAGCGGATAGTTGTCAGAGTTGAGATTTCTGCTTCTTAAGTACACTTCGGCGGATTCACTTCCCCCCTCTGATCCGCTTCCCGGTCCAATTCGTTATTCCGAAACTAGTCGTCATCGAGAGTAAGGAAACAGCCCAGTTAATCACAGACGTGGTATGGCCGAGGTTGTCCGGGTTCACTATCCACGCCGACTTGCACGGACATCCTTATTAACGAAACAATAGACAAAGGTAAGAAAACAGGAAAAACAAGGACAGCCATAACATCCACTGATCAACCAGTCTTAGCTGAGACTTAGCTTTGGGCATGTAAAGAGGTCTTTGTATCAAGAGGTGTCTCTAGTGAGGCAGACAATGTTTAGCAAAAGATATCCCTTATCACTTGTGGATCCCACTCCGAGTGATATCCTGTGAATATACCATCTTGCAAATCTTATCCAGCCCAGCCAAACATAATGCATCTATTGCAGACTGAAAATTCCCCTTGATGATGAGCCTTGTATACTTCAGTAGAATCTTCGTACTGACACGCCTAATTCCGTCTCCTACCTATCTGTTAATAAACCGCTCGAATGGGTTAGGACTATAGTCTAGTACTCGAGTACAAGGCCCTAGAAAGAAGTCAGTTCTGTAGAATTTTAAAAGTGTCACATAGTGCCCGACGAATAAACTATTCTGTGGTGATGTAACAGAGCATATACACTGTCGAGTAACTTGCTTAAGAATATAGGAAGTAGCGAAATTAGCTTCTAAACACAATAGACAATACATGGATTCTTCTAGTATATCTCGGAAAAGCCACCCTCCCAGGAAACAATGAAATATCAAGGAGCGAACCAAAATATTCCCCCCGCAAAGCGGAAACCGACCCAAAGAGACGGCATCAGCCACAGCCGGACAACCAGCAACCAGCACGGGGCCCACAAAGATGTCCTACGAGGAACCAGAGGGACCAAAGTGAAACAGAGGAATAACCAAAATTTCTGTGCTCCATACCCGCTATTGTATGATGTGAAGGGATAAAACCCCGTAACTTCATCTTGGTAGGAGCCCAACACTCGCATCGGCTGACTCAACCAATACAAGATAAACAGGCTCCACGGAAACACTTCTACATCACGTTAGCACTTACACGTATATGCTATTTGCTGCTCATCGAGTTTTCGTGATGTCCTTAATAATATTAATCTGGTAGAGTTCGTACTCCTTTATAAATAATTAAAACCAGATCGCACCACCTCTAGAGCACAATATATACCATAATTATCACCGAGCCTAGCAGCTAGAAGGCCTTTCAGGATACCTACAGTGCCTGCTTAACTATCCATAAGCGCAATCAGACACTTCGAGAACCTAAACGATACTTCTCAGCCTCCCTAGGATAAAAGCGCATAAACTATATAAGGTTTCCCAAAAACTCTTATAGAGGTCTACCAAGAGCTATGCAGGTGGAGTACAGGACCAGAGAAAGAGAAATACGAGAGGCGTATAAAATGCGATATCTGCTGTAGCAACAAATACTATAACATCCCAGGAGGGCCCCCATTACCTTGAGGAGGCCCTGTAGAAAAGCACTTCAACTCGAAACAAAGCAGCTTACAAGCTCATCCAAATCGACCATCAGAACCGCTATAGAGGACGTGGTAGGGCCCAACGTTCAGTTCCCACAACCATCCCAATATACAAACGGCGCAGTGTGAAGGACAAATGGTCGGATGACCTCCTAACCAACTCTCCTGACACCCTCATTCTGACATTTGTGATTAAAAAATGTGGTCTCGATGGGTTAGATTCGGACTTTCGATCGCCACATGACCCCCATCTATAATTTCAGCGATTTTCTTCTCCAATCGCGCTGTAATTTGGCCCTGTCATGTAGGACGGTCGGATCTCGTGCTGTGGTATATGATACTCGCTCCAGGCCCATGAAAGAAGGCTGGAAATAAATGAACGATAAAATAAAAAAATAAAAACTGCAGGCACCTTAGTCCATTCTTACATTACATGACCAACCTCGTAGGCAAGCACAGAGCACAATAAAGAACAAGACCGGCGAAGCCATGCCCTAGATAGCTCACACCGCAGTCACCAGCACCCTGCTTCCCTACAATATCATTGATAAAGCCACCAAGAAAACCCCTCCACTATAGAAACATGCTAGCCAAGTGCCAGCGCTCAAACTCTACCGCAGCCCAGTACAATGCAGAGCAACATCGTTAGCCCAATCTAAGGACATCATCTCAGATTAGCGAGTGACTTTTCTTTTTAAACCCAAAAATACCAAAATGGTCCAAAATGGTCACTCCCATAGTAGGAAATGAAAAGAAGCGAGACGTCTAGACCTTGTCAACCTGCTAAAATCTATTCACCGTAGAAAAAAAACCCCCCTCAAGGCTCGTGCTCTATGCCTCTGTATTCAGCCCTATACCTACCGATACTACCTACAAACCAGCGAAAAGCGCATACCCCTGCGCAAATATCCCAACGGACAGGACCAAAGATCGAGAGATTAGATTTACCCATCCGAATCTCCGGCCCACGGACCATTTCTCTCACTCTCCCTCTCCCTCTCCCTCTCCCTCTCGCCAATCTATCGGCAATCGGGCACTCCTTCTTTCCCCCTCCCCCCCTTTCCCTCCGTAGTCATATATATATGAGCCTGTCTCAGTAGAAAACCCACTCTCGGGCAAAGTTGTTGTTAGCAGGAAAGTACATGGCAACCAGAGTGACCCACAAAACATATTTTGAGATATCATTAGTTTTATAATGACACAAAATCAAAGCACTACTATACACTCAAAAAAAATTTAATAATTTAGTTGAATGCTGTAAAA
>QOVD01002442.1:0-11136 GCA_003521225.1 Tuber microsphaerosporum
CGCCACATCGATCATCCCCTTCATCCTTGTTTTGCCACCAGAAGCGTTCCGATTTTTTCGTCCCTACCCGAGTACTTGTAGTTTTCCCGAAGGTTGCGAAAAAACTCGCTAAGCAAAGGGTGCGAATTTTTGTTTTCTCGTTTTTTTTTTCTTCTCCAGAGCTCTTTGCCTAATTAGCACTTGGCAAGCCACTGAACTCAGGCTTCACAGTATATCTGATCCCCCAGAGCGAAACCCCCAGTACAGCCCCCGGTAGAAAAAATCGGGAACTGGCAACAGCCTCTGGGGCTCTGATTGGAGCGTTCGCTGTGCTCGAGCTAATTGAATACAGTGAAACCTCCGATATTTCCCACCTCCAAAAATTCCAACCCTCTAGTAATTCCAGTGTTTGTAGAGGCACAGGAGTTGATGTATGGGAAATCCCTCTGCAAATTCTAGACCTCTTATAGTTTCCAATTCCAGAACATTCCGCGGATCTTAATTCCAGTAAACTCCTTCCCGAGAAAATTTAGTGTGAAAATTTAGCTTGAAAATAAAATGTACAGGGAAAAAAAAAAGAGAGACAGAAGAAAGAAGAAGAAACAATTAAGAACCATTTGCGTGAATCAAGAGAAACACCGGCGAAGCTATTGGAGGATGAAGAAATTGATTAGAGTGTATTGAAGGCTGTTGAGCCACTGAGGATGTTAGAACGGGCCTGGAGAGTGAAAAGACTCTGGGAATCCATAGTACAAAGTAGTCTTTTCTCATATTTTACGGTGGAAAATAGTCTTTAGTTATATCTGCCTTAGCGCACTCTCTCATTTGAATTTATACTCTCTACTCTGTTCTTTGTACATCATCTCAAAGTTTCCTTTTCTCTTCGCCATCATGGGATATCGCTCGATTTAACCAGTTATGTCTGGCTGCCCCTTATGCCAAGACCGCCCTCCTCTTTCCATCCTCCCCTTATTCCCAGCCTTGTGCTACTCCCTACCCGCTGGAATTATCGGAGGTTTCACTGTATCTTAACATTGCGCGATAGTCGGGTAGCAGCAGTCATCGTGCCAAGGCTGCCGAAGATGCACGGCTATCCAGTGATAAGCTCACAACCCCCCCGGCCCTTTCTCTCTTTCTGCCCATAGCCAAAGTCCATATCTATGGCCTGTGGAATCGTTCATTAATTGAATTACATCTTCCATTGAACAAGAAATATGTTTGTGCCTCCGCCAAAAATACCGTCACAAAACAGTGTATCATAGACCACCCTTGTGCTTATGAATATGAGTAGCCATAGCCTTTGCTGCAGCCTGAATTTCCAGCGAGTCTTCAGTGGTAGGTTTGAGAGGCTGGGGTGTAATTAGAATTCTTCTCCAGGTTGCTGCTTTCGAGCTAATTTAATGGTTGCAATTGAAGGCCTCATTCCTGAGAGATAACTCATCTGGGTAAAGGGAGAAAAGTAGGTATAGTGTAGTTTATCTATCTGCCCCTCTATACATCTATTACTATCGAGGGAGAAAAAAGAGGAATACAAGAATAGAAAGTAAAGGAAAAGGAGATATGCAAGAAGGGATCTATTCGACTGGGGGGAGGTAACGAGAATAGAGGGCGCAAGTCAAGAGATGAAATAGTATTCCAATGAGTGTTGGTCAAACACAATATACAAAAACTCCCGAGCTTTTGTTCGTAAATTTTAGTAAATATTCGGAGGTTTCGGGGGGGTATGTCTACGTAGGTGCGGGATATCGGCCAATAGCAGCGGCGGAGAATTTTGAAATCGTGCTATAGGACTAACGTAAAGGGGATACAAGAGAAGGGGGGAGGGTGATGGCTACAGCAGTGTTACTAGCTTCCCCGAAGCTGTGCAAGGTTCGCGCTAGAAAAGAAAGAATCTTAAGCGATTTGAGCGTAATCACTTGGTTGTCCCAGGACTCTGCTTCAGATTGGGGTTTTCGTAGTAGGTGTGGCTGTTGGGCGTCTGCGCTGTTTAGGGACTTCCGGGCCTGTAATAACTTCACTACTCCTCCACGTACCCTCGTAATGGCATGAGAGAGTGATGTACCGCCCAGTTTATCTGGCCGATCGGGGTCGACACCTTCATGTTCCAGCAACAGGTTCACAACGCCTTCATGTCCGTAGGTGGCAGCGAATCTAAGTGGCATTATTCAACGCTTGTTCACGCGATTGGGTCGACGTCTTCCCGTTCCAGAAATAGCCTGACCACTCCTTCATGTCCGTAGAGAGTAGCCCGCCCTAGTGGTGTCTGACCGTACCTATCTGGGCGGTTGGGGTCGACATCTTCCCGCCCCAGCAATAGTTTGACCACTGCTTCATGTCCCTTGATAGCAGCCCACCCGAGTGGTGTTTCATTATACATATCCGGGCGATTGGGGTCGACATCTTTCCGTTCTAGCAGTGCCTTGACTACCCCTCCATGTCCATCGAGAGCAGCACATCCGAGTGGTGTTCGGCCCTTCTCATCTGGACGATTGGGGTCGACATCTGCCCGTTGTAGCAATAGCTTGGCCACTTCTTCATGTCCGTTGATAGCAGCCCACCCGAGTGGTGTTTGATCATGCTTATCCGGGCGATTGGGGTCAACATCTTTCCGTTCTAGCAGCGCCTTGACCACACCTTCGTGCCCATCGAGAGCAGCGCATCCGAGAGGTGTTCGATCCTTCTCATCCGGAAGGTTGGGGTTAACATCTGCCCGCCCCAGCAATAGTTTGACCACTTCTTCATGTCCTTTGATAGCAGCACATCCGAGCGGTGTTTCATCATAACTGCCCCGGCGATTAGGATCGATGCCATCCCGTTCCAGAAACATCTTGACCACTCCATCATGCCCGTAGAGAGCAGCCCACCCGAGTGGTGTTTGATAATACTTATCTAGGCGATTGGAGTTGACATTTTGGCGTTCCAGCAATAATTTGACCACTCCTTCATGTCCATTGATAGCAGCCCACCCGAGTGGTGTTTCATCATACATATCGGGGCGATTGGGATTAACGTCTTCCCGTCCTAGTAGTGCCTTGACCACCCCTTCATATCCATCAAAAGCAGCACACCCGAGCGGTGTTCGATCCTTCTCATCTGGGAGATTGGGGCCGATATCTGCCCGCTCTAGCAATAGCTTGGCTACTCCTTCATGTCCGTTGATAGCGGCACATCTGAGTGGGGTTTGGCTATACTTGTCTGGGCGATTGGGGTCGACATCTTTCCGTTCTAGCAATAGCCTGACCACCCTTTCATGCCCCTCGAGAGCAGCCCACACGAGAGGTGTTCGATCATTCACATCTTGGCGATTAGGGTCGACATCTCTCCGCCCCAGTAGAAGTCCCACCACCTCTTCATGTCCACTGCTGGCAGCGGATCCGAGCGGCGTTCGATAATACGCATCTGGGATATTGGGGTCGACCTCCCCCCGTTCCAGTAGTAATTTCGCGACTTCTAGGTGTCCATTCCTCGCCACCCACGCAAGTGGTGTACCACCTGTACAATCTCGTTGGTTGATCTCACAGCCTCCATTTATAATTGCGGTCACGAGTTCAGAAATCCCAAAGAACGATGCACAGTGCAGTCCAGAAAAGAGCGGGGAAGTACCAATCTCCCCGATATAACTAGGATGCATAGCCTGCTTTAGAAGAGATACAGCGGACACGTGGTCCTCGTACTGGCCCAAGAGCTCAAGCGCAAGGGTCATCGCATGGTCTGAGAGCTCCCTCCCCGCATGTGCTCCCCAGTATCTCGAAGAATATGCAAGGAATGGCATTCTCTGGTGGTCTGGGGCAGTGATCCCAAGCGTCCCGTCCGCCCGGCAGGCACCTACAGGACGCCAGTCCCGGGCGTCCCGGGCAGGTGTCTCAGGCTGTAGGGTGAAGGCGTCCGTCCTTTGGAAAAGACGGTCGTCTAAGAGGGTGACGGCAGGGCCCGGCCGTCCTGTAGGTCTTGGTAACACAGGTGCGGCACTTGCATGATTTCCGGTTACCGGCAGGGCCCGCCAGTCACCTCCAGGGCCCGCCCGTCACCTGCAGGGCCCGCCCGTCACCTACAGGGCCCGCCAGTCACCTATAGGGCCCGCCCGTCCCCTGCAAGATGCATCCCTCTCGTGTCGAATAAACCAATTGCATATCGATCTGATCACTCTATCACAAGCGGAACCTTTTTGTTGAAGATTCGTGCATCTATTCCAAAATGTGTGTGCTAGAGTTTCCCTTGATACACCAGTTAGGACTCGGAATAGATAGTGATATTGACTTGATCGGAGTACTCCTGCTGTTCCGTAACTAGTGATTACATATGCTCTCATCCTCCCATCGCCTAAAAGCCCACCTGTCGCATACACAGTCCACCCATCATTTATGGGGGCTGTCCCTCTTCCTCAGGCCACACCCTTCATCTCCATGGCTTGCCTGTCATCTACAGGGCCCGCACATTACTGGTAGGGCCCGCCGGTTACTGGTAGGGCCCGCCGGTTACCTACAGGGCCCGCCGGTTACCTGCAGGGCCCGCCCGTCACCTACAGGGCCCGCCCGTCGCCTCTAGGCCCCCCCCTTCTCGTGCAAGGCTCCCCCGTCACCTGAAAGAATGCGGCAGATTCCGCAATTTGAGACACCTATCGGGCCCGCCCGTCCGTCCCGGGCACCTATCTAGACGGACGACACCATCGCCGTCCGTCCCGGGCATCTCCAGAGATCCTGCCGTCCGTCCCGTCCTGGCTCAAAGACGGACGGACTGGACGCTTGGGTTCACTGGAAGTGGGGTGTTGCCGGAGCAGTTCTTCTTGTTGATTTCCCCACTGTATTCACCCTTATTAGTGAACCATTTCACCAGGCCCCTCAGCATGGGCGAGTGGCCGGAAATAGCAGCTTGGTGTAGCGGTGTGTTTCCGTCTTGATCTGGATCCGTGAGGAGCCATCGTCCACCCTTGGGAATCAGGATCTTATATGCCTCGGACATGAACTTAGCCGCTAGGTGTAGTGGTGACCGCTGGTTGTTCGTCCCCTGAGGCTCCCCGAACAGCAAGAGTGCCTCTTCTACGAGGGGCATGAGTCCCAGACAGACTGCGATGTGCAGTGCCGTCTGCTCCCCGGCCAAAACTTCCATTCTCGGATCTTCGCAGAGCTCAATCCAGGGCTTTCGTATAATGTCACTGGTTCCGAAGAACTGATACCTCAACCAGTTATGAGTAGATTCGTCCGAGAAATTGTCCTTTGAAATCTCGATGCTCCGGCGGGCATGGATGAACCAAGATTCTGAGGCATATCCGAGACATGGCCACTTTGCCAGAGCTCCGCGTGGGTCCTTCCGTGCCGCTTCCTGTGGGGTCCCCCCTAGCTCCCCCTTCTGGCGTTCCCTATCTGAACTCGAGCCCTGGGATTTATGGTAACTCCTCATGACATCTCCATCGGTGGCTTCCCGTGGGTCTGCCCAGGTATCGTGAAGGTATTGGAAGCACTTCCAGGAAATTTTGAAGTCGACCTCGCTTTTAGAAAATATCCGGAGGCCGTCCTTGCGCTCTTCGTTGAAAAGGTATTCTACTGCGGTATGATGGACAATGGATATAGTTTCACCTTTAGCCCGGAGAAACCCCAGAGCGGACTGGACATGCATTCTGATTTCGTCCTCAATATTGCTGCCTGCCTCCCCGTGAGAGGGCAGTTCTTCGGCCCTAACTTCCCCCTCCATACATGCCAAGATAGATCTCAATTCGCACAATCTGAGCGGGCGCAAGGCGAGTGCCACACTCTGGATAATGTTCAGAACCTTTTCCGATCCCTTCCGTTGCGATAGAGTGCGTAAAATTTTCTGGTATACACCTTCGAGCTTTGGCGGAAGTTCCTCAAGGATGGCATCCAAATCAAGGCCCGGACTAAAGTTTGTTAGATCTTCAATGGCCAATGACACCCAGAGGAAAGTTCCTTCCGACTTCGCCAAAAGGGCTTCTTTTGCTCTCTTTTCCCGATTAACATCCCACCCCCATGAATCTACTCTTTTCTTGATAAAGGCTTCCACATCCTTTCTTACGAGATTGTTTGTATCAAGGTTGATCTTGGTGTATTCCTGGAGGGCATCGGGGAGATTATTCGAAACGTGGGATACATCCCGACTAGCGAGCAGTATTTTGACCTTGGGGATTTCTGCGAGTCTCCGAATCCTTTGTAGCAATTCTGTACATAAACTCTCCTTCAGACCATCAATACCATCGATGAGAACGTATACATGGTCTGTCTGGCAATCGTGGACTGCTTTTCTTAAAACCGCCCATAAAGAACTCGGGTTGGTGAAAAATTTGTCCCCCTGCATCTTAAGCTCCGCCTTGCACCCACTGAAAAGGTTCCCATCCTGCCATAGAATGCTATAGAGAAGGTCCCTGGCTACTTTGGCAAGTAGAAATCGTGATAAATCGGCCTCATCAGCGGACGTCATGTCAGTGAAGAGCTCAGGCGTGACGAAGTCGAAAACGAGTTTAACCCCATTAGGAGGATCATCGAGTTCTTTGAGAAATTCGGAGGCAACGCCCTTTGCCAACATGGTCTTTCCTGTTCCAGGACCACCACAAAGCCAAAGAAGCTTGGGTTGACTACTCCCCCGCCACTTTTTATACTCAACCGTTTCGAAAATCCATTTCCCAGTGCCAGCCTCAGGCAGGTTATGCTTGTCGCGGAGGTGGTCCAGGTCAATTTCCGGTGGCGACACCCACCAGCTGGTGTCCCGTATCAGCTCTTCAAAGCTTTCTACACGAAGTTTAGCCATAAGTTTAACACTAGGACCGACAATGAAAGGTTGCATACCAGGAACACCCGAAGGTACTTCTGCACCATAATTATTTATGATATTCGTATTGAAGCTGTTGGCATTGTCTGAGAAGTAGCTGCCAGGTAAACCTAAGGCTCCTTCGAATGCTTCCGAACTGATGCCCATTAGCTGGTCTGGACTCACATAGGGTAAAAAATTTGGTGTTATACGTTGTGTCCATCTCCCCGCAAGTGCTCGCCTAGCGAGAAGGCTAACGTCCTCGAAAGCTAGATGTGTGAGTGGCTGCCTCAACCTATCTAGGCAGCGGAAAATTGAAATATTCGAGTATGGAGGAGGGATCAAGGGAGGGATACAACTCCAGGGGAAGAAACAGAAGCGACCATACCATAAGTAATAAATAGAAGATAAATGTACCGTAAAAACTCTTGAAATTCGCTATCTCAGGCAGCCCTGCAATCAGCCGATCAGCCCACGATAGGTTTAGTATGACAGGTTAACAGAATTGCGAATACCAGTTAACGAGATCCAACACGTCCAGTAGGCCGATCTTATCCGCTAAACCGCTGAAACATTCAGCCCCGTTTAAAATGTTAAACACTAGCCTATCTGAGTAACCGTGATAGGAAAATCCTTGTTGCTCCCTGGAGGCGTAGTACTCAGAATTCCGCGAAATCTGTATTCCTCAGTATGTCCATGATAGAAACGACGAGGAGCGTGTAGATTTGCTCCCGACTACTCAAATAGGCTAGTGTTCAACATTTCAAATGGGGCTGAATGTTTCAGCGGTTTAGGGGATACCGTGTTGAGAAAACGCTAATCCTTCTCAGGCGCTGTTGACTCAAAATCCGGAGATTACAGTGCTACCGGAGATAGCGAATTTCAAGAGTCCCTACGGTACTAGGACATTGGAGTCCCCCTTGTCCACTACGGGACAAGGAAACACCGCGAACTCAGCCCTCAGTTGAGACGAAACAAAAGGAATATACACAGGACCTTTCTCGGAGATGCGGCTACTGTGGTGCCCTGTGCGGCGTCCGAACGCATTTATATTCTCTCCTAGCTTTCACACTATCTCCTGGACTGCTGAAACTGTGGAAAATGTTGTGCCGCCCCTGTCAGATTCTAAGACATTGATGACTAAGCTGTCATCGCAGTATTCCTCAGTGATGGTGTGAGTAAATATGATCATAGAACTGAATTTGTTAGTTACTACAAATTCGCAGACATGCAAACCTCAGACCATAACCAAATTCAGCTATATGATCATATCTACTCACACCATCACTGAAGAATACTGTGATGGCGCCTTAGTCATCAGCGTCTTAGAAGCTGACAGGGGCGGCACAACATTTTCCACGGTTCCAGCAGTCTAGGAGATAATAGCAGGATGCGCCACACCTGCATTGGCACAATCGCCAAATCACGCTGCTAACCACCCTAGCTTTTTTAAATGACGACCTCGAAATGGCGAAACGAAACGGCAACAGCTACTTGTAAAACGAAACGCCAAGGGTTAAGGTAACACAAAAAGCTTTGATCGCCAACGCAAAACCGGGAATGAGGAAGTTCTCTCTCATTCACTTGCTCGCTCACGCTCACAACTAACTTACTAACTAACTAGCTAACGATAAAGGCAGGGCATATATAAACTACAAGTTATCCTCCCATCCTTCCAGCGATCGCGACACATGTCCTTTCTTCGACGTACGTCCCCCCTTTCCCTTTCACGCGAACTCCCGTGCCAACAAAAAAAAGACGGGCTTCAGAAAGAACTCCCACGGCCCATAGCCTCCGCGCCAGCATCCGTCTTCACGCATCCGTCTCTTTGACAGTCGCATGCTCCCGGCGCTGCATCGATCCCAACCGCATATCCGAACCCTTTGCCTGAACGATAAAGAGATAAGCTGCGCGCGCGCGATAAGCTGAGCATGCCGAGCAGATCGAAGACTTCTAACAGGCCTTAGCTTGCAGGCTCTTCTACCGCCTCGTCCTATGGCCTGAGCCCCTCTCCCCAACTCGACACTTCCCATGGCTTACTAACTCTTACTTTCGGATCCTGAACATCGAGCGGATGTTCCCCACAACGCTAGAGCTGCTGAAAGAAGTGCTACAGATCAAGAGCTACAGATTGATCAAGCCACCCCTTGTAACGAATGCCATTGGCAAGATTCTCGGAAAGAGGGGGCTGCTGTTCGCGGAGTGTGAGGGGCGCAAGGTGCAGAGGACGTTGCTGTTGCCGGCTTTCTCGCACGCGCATATAAAGGGACTGGTGCCCGGGTTTTGGTCTAAGGGGGTGGAAATAACAGAGAAAGCAGCGGAGGTGGTGTGCTCTTCCCGGAACGGCGCTAGCGGTGGGGGAGGAGTGGTGGTAGTGGAGATTGGGAAGCGGTTCTCATTGGTGACGCAGGATATAATCAGTTCTTCCGGCTTGGCTATGAATTCCGTCTGCTGGAGAGTGCTTCTACAGTATAAGCGGTAGCAGCAATATCGAAGAAAAGTCCGGCTCCGAGTTAGCAGATGCATACAATACAATCTTCAATATGGGTGGTCCGTCCCGGACCGCAGCAATGTTATCCATGATGTTTCCCTTCCGCCTCGTACAGTCCCTCCACTAAAGCGATCCCGCAACGTCGCGCCTGCGGCATCTACTATGGGATGTGTGACCGCACAAAACATTGCCACCAAAAAATGTACCCTAGCTACCTCTGTGGAAGACTCCGAATCGGGAGATATCCTCTCTATAATGCTAAAGTCGAACACCTACACAGGATGGGGAATCCAGCATGCGTGACCGAATGGCCTTCCTAGCCGCGGGGCATGAAACCACTGCTACGTCAATGATCTGAGCCATACACGCCTTATCCCAGCCGGAGAACAAACACATCCAATCCCGCCTTCGCGCCGAGATCCACACCGCATTCCCCTCCGGCCTGCCGACGACCGCCACTTACAACCAAATCTCTAGCCTGAAGCATCCCCCCCACACCACATCCGAGGTGCTTCGTCTACCCTCCTGTCGGCGTGACGCTGCATGTGGCGGCCGAGGATACGAGTCCGGACGGGGCGTTTGTGCCGAAGGGTATGTCTATTGTGCTCTCCCTGTTCGCGATAAACAGAAGCGTGGCGCTATGGGACGCTGACGCGGAGGAGTTCAGGCCTGAGCGGTGGGCAGGCGGAGAGGATGGGGCGACCGCCGTCGAGAGTAATTACGAATCCCTCTCATTCCTGGCAGGGTCTAGGGGGTACATTGGGAATGTGTTTGCCAAGGTGGACTTTGAGTGTCTCCTTGCGGCTACGATTGGCAGATTCGAATTTGAGCAGGATGGGAAGAGGGAATTGGTTGTTAAGGCGGGGATCACCTTGGAACCCCAAGGGGGTATACCCGTTTCGGGTAAGGAGGTGGTTTGGGGGTGAACATTTCGCTTATTTCATGAATATTGTTTATCAAGGGATCAGGGGAGGAAGGATGGATGAATGGAAGGAACGCAAGGAATCATATGCGGTCACTCGACGCTTTCTGCGCTATTGTTGTTGAAAAATAGTTCAATGGCCAAGCTATATACCGGAATCATGCGCAAGTGAGGGATGCTTGAGAACTTCGTTGTGTCTTAGAGGGCCGGGAAGACCCACTATTTACGCAGTGAAACAGCCACATATGTCGGCAGCGGGAAAGAAGTTAAAGGAAACAGCATAGAAGACAGGAGAAACAAATGAGAACAAGGTTACAGATTCGGAGAGTAGTAAACCGGCACTAAGGCAGAATGACCGGCTTTGTCCTACTCTAAGGCGTAGAAAGTGCATATCCGAACGCCAAATTTCAACAATCGTATGACTGGCGGTAAAGTTATCATAGACAACCTCACTATCACTGCACTCGGATAAACTGAACGGAATATTACCGTAGAAGCGCAATACAACAGGAACGGCATTTTGCTAAGGACTAAGGAGATAAAACAACAGAATAAAGCCGTCAATCGAGTGAAACTAGCTCAGGATTCAAAGAACATAGATTATGATATGCTGCCCGCCCTAAAACAATGGACAAACCACCGAATGAGAGTGATTCCCCCACCTCGAAATACTGTTACACAGCTAATGATTAACCCGACTTAGCCATCCAATAACTTCAATATACCGCCAGTGAGATAAGTCCGACCGATCCCGGCAGCCAAGCAACCAAAAAGACAAACGAGTAAGCACAACCCCTTAAAAGACAGCAGAGGTAGTGACCCGCGAGAACCGCCACCACTCCCGGAGTCTTCTTGGGTTTGGTCGATATCATCCCCCGAACCTCAGCACAGCCAGCTCCAAAACCTGCTCCACGGACTCTTCACAGGTTTCCCTTCGGGTACCCCCGCGGGCACCCCCGGAGGCACCCCCAGATGCAGTGGAGGAGGG
>QOVD01002444.1:0-58399 GCA_003521225.1 Tuber microsphaerosporum
GTGGGGTATTATCTTGGCACTGAGCGGGATCCGGGTACTGATCCGGTTCCCCGTAAATGACGTTATAGAAAGCTTTCCAAAAACCACCTAAGTAGTTTTATACATATATGTAAAGATTATCCTCCAGCTATTTGCAGTTGTGGTTCAGCTCATCAAAGATCAAAATATAGTTGGTGAGTGGTTGCTAGGGCAATTATCTTAGCAAACTAGTGAAAACAATAACTTTTGAGCAATGGTAGAACTTTGCAAGCCTGTAGGACCTTCAGTTAGTGATGGGCATACTCAAAATTAATGATGAGATATTATACAGATAAGATGACTTTAAATCACAAATTTGGGAAAAAGGAGATCCAGTTCTGATGAGATATCAGTATTTAAAAAGTGCAGCTTTTGCCCATTTTTGGTGTGAAACGGAGAAAATCACCAAGACTTTACGTAGTCGCTTGAGGTAGCCCAATCTAGTTTGTCCCGACCCTACTAGCCCAGTACGGGAATGGCGTGTTTCCGGCGGGACTGCCGGCGAAGGGTTTGGTGAGTTCTACATCGAAACCGCCTCGTGGTAGGGGTTGGTGAGTATATAAGTGGGAAGTGGGTGGGCGGAAGTCAGACAAACTGGAGACAAACTTCCTGTTAGTGCTGAATAGGGCGCGGGGTGCTGTTGTAGGAATTGTAGCAGAGGTAGTAGTTAGTGTGGAAGAGCCTAGTTGGCGCCATGATGCGTACATTAGCAAGGGGTCTAAGATACAAGTACATACCTCATCAGTAAGGCTCACCTAAGAGTAGTAATCATTATGCATCACTCAAGTAGGCCTACTAACGCATGTTGCCTCATCAGTACAGGCCAAAAATCGCGAATATAATACCAACCACCAAGACCTCACACCAAATCACTCGTCCTGCTACACAAATACACCGTTGGATATCGTCATCCAGCCTACCACAGGTTGTCACAGAGATGTCTATATGCCGTAGTAGGACATCTCTGAGAGAGCCCTTATGTATTTAAGGGACCTGTTTGTCCCACCTGGAAAGCAAGTCAATTGTCAATATGCTTCGATTTCCGTTTTTCTATTTATTATACCTTTTATCCCGGTTCCTACAACATACACCATAACGGAGGATTTCCGTTGTTATTTTGTTATTTTCTAATTCAGTCTTTTAGGTGCTACAGCAGCTAGATGCAAAGACTAGCTTAGCTAGGATAAAATATACCGAATTAACTATACGTTGGCGAACAGATAATTTAGGCTAACCCGCAAATCACCCCCCCCTGGAACCTGCTCAGCACTACAACACCATCATACTCAGTAACATCCACACCAAGTCCAGGCCAGCAGCTACTGTTCAAACGCCAACGGCGCCACAGCCGGGAGAGCTCCAGTTGGAGATTAAATGGCCATTTCTCTCCTAATTAGCCGGTAGGTGGTAATGCTGAATATCGAAAAAAAGAACCCCTACCCCCCGCCCCAACGGCTGGCACATCCTTTAAGCATTAATTTCTCTGCCATCGTCTTTGGGTGAATAGAGACCACGAAGTCACTCGACTTCACTAGTTTGCCGAAATAATCTATTCTGCAGCAAGGGTAAATATGCCACGAGAGCGCCTTCACGCAAGCTAATTGGCCATATTAACCATCGGATCTGGATCTCGAGTGAGGGGGCTAGCAAGGTTGTGGGGTAATCTGAACTACGCGCTCCCAGTATATTATATGGAAGGGATAATAGGAACCAGCGCAAGAGGCAGAGGAAGGGGCATTTGCACTCGCCAATAAGTTGGGCAAACGAAGGGAGGGGAGGAGGGAAGGAAAGGGTATTTGATGCTCAGGTGAAGGAAAGTGGTTTCAGCCGGGCAAGGCTTTTTCTTTGTATAACCGCGTCGTGTTGAGATAAGGTAGTTCTAAAATGATCTAATATATTAAGTAGGAACAGCCATCACTCCGAGAGTGCCCGCATCAGACCGAATACGAAGGACGCCTCCCCATCCCTTCCTTGATTCAATCGTTCGACAAAATACACGGAGGACTGTAGCCCCCCTCACGACTTTCTCCCAAGGTTATCCCTACCTCCCATGTTCGAAACTTCTATGGAGATTCCATGCGCATTCCCATCCGTGCGCGTGGGGAAAGAGATTCCCAAAGAGAAAACAATCCCCCACGCTAAGGCGATTAGATCACGTGTTTTGGAAAATTTGTTCTTCGCGTCCCCAAAGAGCCCCCCATAGAAAAGCTTTGAACACAATATTTCTTCTTTTCCTCTCAACCACCCGACCACTCACACGTCGCCAACAAATAATTCGCTATTTTCCCAGCAGGCTGGTTAGACTTACCTTCCCCACATTCATTCAATCACTTTATCTATAGATATTTGTCTCTTCATCGTATCACAAATAGCCCATCACACATGCTCTTGCTGGAAAAGAAGAAATGGCTCCATCTGCGAACAGCGCCTTGAATCGTGAGTTTTTTTCCTCTTCCCCGTCCCCCCAGTTTTCCTGCTAACGGGAGATGGGGAAAAAGCAGTAGAGCCCAGCCCACTCCAATCCCTACCATTTTCTGCGAACTCCAATGCAGACCTTCATCACAACGGCTACCTGCGCGAATCCCCCGCGTCTATACTCAGTCCTTCTGCCAGATCCAAGCCAAAACCATGGTGGCGCGCGCAGTGCATTTTCTACGGTATCCCAATAGACGAGAAAGCTACCATCGCAGAGCTGCGTGCTTCACTAGAGAGCGCAGTGAATAAGCAGGGCGGGCTGAGCGCGAATGAGGAAATTCTGGAAGAAGCAGCAGAATCTGGGAGGGGGGCGAATGAGAGGGTTCGGAAAGCAGATATCGCAGTTCGGGCCGTAACGCCAGTTGGGGGTAAAGATGCAAGTGCAAAGGAATCGGTGAGTGGGAGCGTTATGGAAGGGGGAAAGGGGAAGGGGAAAAAGCTGGCCGAGAAGGATCGGGACGTTCTCAAAGTCGTCAAGTCCGGGCCAAAAGTCAGCAAGAAGGCTGTCAAGAAGGTTATTACGAAAACTGTTGTCTCCAAAACAGTCAAAGTTTCCAAGAAGAAGGTTCCGAAAACCGAGGTTGCACCTCCGCCGCCTCCCCCGCCTGAGGAGAGTCTAGATGTGGACCCTTACGAGGGTGAGCCAATGATGTGGCCAATGGAATTGGATATTGACTAAAGCTGTTATTAATTCCTGCGCCTGCCTTTTTTTGCCTCTTCTTTTCTTTTCTGTTCTCCTGTCCTTTCGAAATTTATTCTCTTAATTTCATTGCGGTTGAGCGTGGGTCGGGCATAGGAACAAAATTCGGTCATTACGGAGTTTCTTTTGTAAAGGGTTGAACTTTTGGTTAGTTAATTTTGCATTCAGATCTTGCACATCTTTCTCAGGCGAGCTCCCGGTTTAACGTAATGTGGTATTTGAGATGCGCCGGTAATTATTATAATTAGTACATCAGTAACCTATGCGATTCGTTTCTGGGAAGGCCAGAGAATGGTTTTTCGAGACACCCTAAGCCATTGAGTACTCACAACAAGATCTATTCACCACTCTCAATCCTAATTTCCTAGCACGCCTGTATTATAGCGTAAAGTCGCTCCCGCCGTTCTTAGTCGCCCGTGGGAATAGCCTGCTGCAGAGATACAGATGGGGCCTTGTCTTGTGATTCGAGTTGGGATGAAGGAGGATTAAAAAGATGTAGCCAGCACCAGTCAGGAGACGCGGGTGTCATAAACCAGCTAGTTTTATAGAAATAGCTCATGATTCTACAAATTACCTTTTCGCTGCTCTTTCCAGGGACTTACGACCTGCGACAACATTCTCCAAGGAGTGCCCCAGCATAGCTACCCCCTTAATAACTGATGTATTCCCTATAGTACCTTCGCAACAAAGCGTGAAAGTAAGCCTCCACTAATACAACGGGGGATCAGAACTAGCAAGCGTGTTACTAAGGAGACGATTTTTTGTAATTCCCCGTATTGTACATACTACTATGAGATTTTGGGACTAAGCTACTGGCATGGTAAAAACAAATCCCTGCCAGAACACAGTTCGAGAGTTTTATATAAACTTAAAGGTGTATTATTCACTATAGAAGCAGTATATATAGAGAGGAGAGTGTTCATGCGCCGTTTCAGTATGAGGTAGCAAATTACCTGCGCTCTCTACTTTCTCAATTCGATACCTGAGCTTCAATGTTCCTCGGAGAAATATGCACCGATGCTTTCTTCCAGTCCGAACCACCTCGTCTGCGGAGTAACTATCCGCAGTGGAGCTGCCCGACAGCAACCAGAATGCAGGCGATATCATCCAATTCTCAACCCGTAGGGGTGAAGCAGGTACGATTCTTCCGGGAGGGTTTACGTGTAGTTGATTCCCCGCTATCACTTCTTGACGGTTCTGGCACGGCTGAACCAATTGAAGGTACCCCGATAGTTGTACTTGCATAGAGTATGACTTGCAACGTCACTTGTGTCTCTTAAATCAACGCGCCCCGTAGATACTTAGGCTAGTCAATGGCGCTTGTAGCTGCTAAGGCTCAGGGTAACTGGAGAACAATTTGTGCTTGGATAACATGCACATGGTAAATCAAGGGTAATTTCAACACAACGCCGTCCACCCGGCCGGTAGTCACAATGAGCAATCACCGCCAGGCGGAGGGTAGTTACTCTTGTCAACTTGGCCCACCTATAGTCTGGGTCAATATGCTTACTGTGTGCAGAGGCTCTACTTGCGACTTTAGCTCAGTTGTCATACCGGTATTTTGGGGGCACTTCTAGGCCCTTTTTGAAAATCGTGATCAATCTCATTCCAGGAAGCCAAAGTCACAGCACCAAATCTAACTATCTCCGGCATAACCTTAGCTGAAAAAGAATCTGGCCATACAAAGTTTCAGATATGATTCTACATACACTTTACCCTGCTTAACTCACGTAGGATGACGCTTTTGGAGATGGGAATGAAAGGTATTCCTTAGCTTGTAGAGTTGAGTGAGCCCAATCACACCTAAAACCTACTTTTTTCGCAGTATTTTCCCGTAAGAACATTAGATCTAGAGCGGCAGGTACGAGAGAGTTGTAAGAGCCTATAGAATATTCAAGGTTCGTGGTGATAGATAAGGGGTCAATAGGACCCGATTGTTGCTATCTAGCAATCACAAAACGTCACTCGTGTTTGATCTCGCAATTATCCTCTCAAGTTTCCCACTAGGAAACCGCCCTGTCTGTAAAAGAACCATGACTATTATATTCCCATCTGTTACGCCAGGGAATCAGTCCAGGCTACCTGCCCCAGGATTTACCACCCGGAGCACTTTTCCTCCTAGATCCCGAAAATTCTATCTATCCTCAACACAACAAATTTTCTTCAAGCCGAAAATTCGAAAAAATACCGAGTGCAACCTGGTGCCTCGAGGTGACTAGACCCGCACTAGTTGCGAGACTATGGGCCACTCCACGGCCGGAGACGCACCTTGCGTCGTATAAATGTGGCAGGCGGGAAAAACGTTGGCGAGATTACGACCTGGTGCAGGGTTCAGGCTAATGGACTCTTTTTAATCGGGGGAACCTGGAACTACTGTGAGACATTGAGGGCTCTTCTCGAGGTGTGTTACTAGTATTATATTAATATGGTAAAAATTGCAAAAATTGAGAACCTCGCTAGGACCTTAGAGTCGCCTCCTCTGATAAAGTCTGTTGTATTTTTCTCTCTACTAGTCTCAACCGAGGGCTGAAAGAGAATCTTCCTGCGGTGTTTTCTCCTCTTGATCCAAAGGGGGAATTCTGGACATTTAGGGTTATTTCCAAATTACCACAGCTTCCAGGCGCGGTAGTGGTTGTGGTTAGGCTCAGGTTATCGTAAGACTGCTACTCGAGTATAAAGTACTAGTACTAGTACTTCTTGGCACTTCCCCCACTGTCCACCACAGTGGTTCCCCGCCCCGCGCTCAGGTCGGGCAAACATTTAGAGTTTTGAGAATAGCGGGGATAAAGCCGAGCTGGTGTGTTGGCGCTGGCCCAAGTAGATGCTTGCTTATCACTTATCAAAGCTCATTGCTTCCAGAAAACTCTCCAGAGAAAGGGCTTTAATGCCGCACCGGCATCCGTCCCGCAAGTATCATAAGGCGTTGTGTCGCTCATACGCTCAAATACCGGTATGCTCACCCTCTATCCCCCAGTAGATGTGCCGACACAGCTCACTTGCCGATATTCTGGATGCGGATGCCTTCTTGGTATATCGGCATATGTACAGTAAGGGCGCCGATAAAACTAGCGTTGCCACTCTCGGGACGTGGAAGGTGTGGGGAGAGGAATTGTGTTACCTTGCGAGGGTTTTTGATACCATACCCGCACTATCATTGTATTTGCCCGACAGAGACGTTTGGGTTTAGCTCATGGAAGCAATGGTTAATGAGAAAAAATAAAGAAAAGCAAGTCAAGTTAATAAGAGTGGGGTGAGTAAATATGGTCGGTACACCGTGTACGATAGACTTGTTTAATAGTGCTTCATGGTAATCGAAAGGGACAGAGGTTCGACTCGGTGTTATTTGGTCTAGTCTAGGCGGTTGTGAGCTGCACCTGTGCGTGAACTGTGCCGGGAGCAAGAACGTTTGAAGTTCTCGACATAGCAGAAACATAAGGCATCGTACTGTGCATGCAAGTCCGTCAAGCTCTCCTTGTACTGTACCCCAAGAACAACACCTATCAGTAGCAACAGAACAAGAGTTTTTTAGATAACTGTTTTAGGATATGCCCCTACTAGCATTGTAAATTTTTACTGTAATTTGTTTTACTGAATAGTAGAACGAGGGCAAGTGAAGCGTTCCCAAAAGGTAGTGGTACTTGGGGGGGCAATTTTGCGGATGAGAAGGTAGCGCTGTATTTTTCAACCACGAAATTGAACCAAGGCATACCTTCCGGGCTACAATAAGTACTAGGTCGAGAGAAAATAGACACCGAACCTCTCTTTTTGTGAAGGAAGTGCGCCGTGCACAGTACTGGTTGCTCTACCGAGAACTTTGAATATCCCTAGTTGTCTAAGCTGCCTCGGCACCAGCACTGTACATCTCTTACAATAAGATATGTCTCTTAAATAATTCTCGAATAAATAAGATGCTCCGATTCAGTAGTGATTGCAGGGGAATCTAGACCTCTCGAGTAGGTTACTATGTGATTAGCTTATACTTGAGTAGAGTTCTTCAGCAGCTTGCTGGTTTATACAATAAAGCATGTCAAGTCGGAGGAAGTAACCGTTGGATGCTTGATAAAGTTCCAGGAGAATGCAAAGTAAAAGTTAACTACCAGTAAGTAGAGCGTGTGTGTCAAGAAAGTTTAGGCTTTTTTGTCTTTTTTCTTCAGCTGCTGTCATGTTATAGTGGATATAATGTATTGAGAGCATGCGCACTGCGCAGCTGTCTTGGAAAACCACGAGGTAATACGATCTAGCCTACGGCTACCGAGAGGAGCCTAAGAAGCAGTATAGAAGACCTGCATGCAACTTATTTACAGTGGTTGCAGGAATAATGTTTTCTATTCTTCCCCGGATCGTGCCCTGGCTCTGGAGAGACAGTAGATTTGTATCCAGAAATACAGAGCATTCCCTTTCAAATTTCACTAATTTTTATTTGTTCCCCTTTTCTTTTTACTTTCTTCTTCCCTCTCAGAAATTTGCATTAGTGCCGCCAATGGGATGATATTATCTAAATGGAGCGATAGGATTCAAAGACATTGGTCCAAAACTTGGCTTGCACCCAAACAATTACCGCCAACTTAGAAACCAACCCTCCTCCCAAAAAGCCCAATGTGCAGGTACTGTACAAGTAACCTACCCAGCCAGACATCCTGGGGCAAAAAAATTCACCAAGGCTCCTTCTTTCCTTCCCTCACCAATCTCATACATGCTCGCTCTGAACCGCGAACCCCTACTTCAAAGTGCCAAACCCCCCATTGCCAAGTTAATTACAAGCCCAAACTATACCTCAACCCTAGGGACAGAACCGTTCATGGATATTCCTCCCACCTTCCGGGCTTTAGCCACCGCCAGTCCTCTTCGTCCCCTATCCTCTTATTACACTCTCACTAATAACACCTCCAACGACGGATATATACACCACCATTCTCGCTTCCCGACAACTTCCTCCTAGAAGCAATGAGGAATCCTCCGCCAGAGGTGTATCTATCATGGCCCGCACCGAATTATGCCGACCCGGAGACACGCGGTCCGATGCTAGTTGTTGTTCCTGCTGTTCTGGTGATTATTTCCTTTCTAATTGTGGTATTGAGGCTGTATACCCGGTTTGTACTTATCAAGTCCGTCGGAGCGGATGATTGGTTGATTGGTGCCTCTACAGTAAGTCTAAAAATTATTTTGTTCGCTTATTCCGCTAGCTGGTCGGGTAGAGATTAGTGGAGGGAATTAAGATTGGGGAATGGGGAGGCTGATTCTGAATGGTGAGATAGTGTACGTCAATTACACTAGCGGCGTTGACTATTCATGGTTTGTTCTCTTTAACTCTTTCGTTACGATTGTTCGGAAGAATGTGGAGGATGGAAGGATGGAGTACTGAGGCTATTGGTGGACTGCGATAGCAACGCGATACGGGTGGGGACTCCACATTTGGGATAATCGGCCAGAGTGGTATACGGATTCACGACTGGTAGGCTTTCCCCATTGTCTGCCTCAGGGCGCTCATAGAAATACATGATTCTAACGATAGAGTAGTTCAGCTGGCTCTGTCAGATCATGTTCACGGCCAACTCCGGCCTCATCAAGTCTTCAATTCTGCTCTCATATCTACGAATTGCCTCCAACAGAAGTTTCCGATACTCGGTGTATGTATCTTTATTTGTTGTTGCCGGTTTTGCCTTTGGTGTCGGAATATCCATTGCTTTTACATGCAAGTAAGTTTCATCCCGCCTGTTAAATTTACTGCCTACACCAGTTGGTACCAGAAGCTAATTTGGTGGCAGCCCTGTTCATGGCTACTGGGACCGCAGCGTAAAATCGAAATGCGTCACGGACAGTATTATGCTACTCACAGGGTCGATAATCAACACATGTACCGACTTCTGGGTCGCATTTCTGCCTGCGCCAATGCTAATGAGAGTCTGGTTGCCGCTCCGGCAGAAGATTATATTAGTCTTTTTGTTTGGATTTGCCGGATTGTTTGCGCTACCCATATCCTACTTACTAGAGCAGGGTCACTGCTAAACCTGATACAGAGTCTGCGTAGCGGGAATCTGCCGCACCATAACACTCCACAAAACCATGTTTGAAACCTACGACGTCACTTGTACTTCTCCCTTTCCCTTCTTCAGTTCCAATCTAAGCAAAGCTAACGATCGCAGGGCACGGCGCTCTAGCGCTAGTCTGGGGAGCCGTTGAAACCGACGTTGGCATCGCTACTGCCTCCGTCCCTGCTTTGCGCCCGCTCCTCCTCTACTACTTCCCACAAATGCTGGGTACGAACAGATCGGCAGATTACGGCAGCAGCGGGGCGAGGACCTACGATCCCGTGCGTGCCAGCAAGAATCACAACAACTCTAGTGTCTACCCGCTCTCGACAATCGGGGGATCCGGTCCAGAAAGCCAGGACCCTATAGCGGGGGCGGAGGAAGGACCCGGGAATCTATACCACAGGGCCTCCGTCGATAGCAGCCGTGCAACAATGTGTGATAAGGATAGTCGGGGAGGCGGAGATAGCGTGGGGGGCGTCCCCACGAAGGCTGCTAGCGGGGTTTGAAGTCATCGCCGTGGTTGACTGGATTGTTAAAATTAAGTTAATTTACTGTACTTAAATTTTTACATACTATGTCACGACGGGGCGTTCGCACAGAAGGTGTGCCGATACGGACATCCTACTTCAGAGCGGTTTAAAATAATTCGCCTGGATTCTTCCTTTCTTTGCTGACGGTAATGGGTCCAGAGCGAAACACGACAGACCTTCAATACCCTGCCCACCACATAACATCTACCGCAATGAAACAGGTCAGCTTAGCTTACCTCACCTCACCCCCAAAAAATCTCCCAATAGAGGCACCCAGTCCCGTTTTTCGAGTGCCAAATTTCTAGTTGATATATCGATGTTGCGCGTAAGAGGTAGTTACATACACCAAAGCCTTTCCCTAATCCCTGGACCACATGCCTCTAAGACATACCGGCACAATCTCCGACTAGCGGTACAATGGCAGATCTAAACGCAATCATGTTTACATGCTTAGTTCTCCCTTCTCAGCGGGTCCCATGGCACGCCCATGCCTCTGCGTAACTTTATTTTAGCTCAGCAGCTTTTTATTCGAGTGAGACGTTGTGAGTAGTAAAGGTAGGGTGCGGGGATTCGAAATTTCGCTTTTTTAAAGGAGGCGAGATTGGGTTGGTATAGGTGGGTTTGGTAATGGAGGCTGAAAGGCTTACTTGCGAGGAGGAGGGATATCTTGATGCCGGGAGTTTGGATGTCTGGAAATAGTTGGAATACGCATGGTTTTGCACTCCTTGCCTTATGCAAGCGCCTCACCAAAGCGGTACATGTTCAATAATTTACAGTACAGCAGAAAAGAGTCTCCCCAGCTGGAGACATTCTTCGCCATCCGAAGAAACCCCAAATTTCTCCCTGCTCCGTTTCACCAACCTTTCATTTAGCTTCGGCAATACCGTAAGTTTAGTACTGAGGTCGCACATCGACCATCAAATATCCACCCAGAATGAAGCAAGGAGCCAACATGTCACCCAGGGCCAGGGCGCGTACTCGTAGTGCAGTACGCGGTCTAAACACGATATTCGGGAGTTTTGGGCGTAATTCTCTCTGCTTCTCCTGCCTGCATTACCGGGATTGGGTGTGTCTAGCTCGTCCCTAGTGAGGCTTGGGTGGGTTGAGTTTGAGAATCCGGGGTCCCGGTCCTCAAGCAGGGCCGGAGATCAGCCCGAGCCCGACCCGAGGACCCGGATAAGGCTAGGAAGGGAGGGATATTGTTCTAGGGAGTTTGAGGAGTCTCCCCTGTGGCTTCGTACAGCAGACCTCCACCGGAAAAACCCCGCAAGCGCGGTATAACTCATGGCAGTGGGCCATCTGGCAGTAGTTTGTTCCATGGTAACAATTCGCCAGAGGGGCGGAAGCAGACAAAACCCTGGCTCGCGGATGAATTATAGGGGAATATTGGCCTACCTTCAGTTGGTATAGGTTTGCCTCTCTCAAACATCTTTCGACTACTATTCTAAGGCCCAGGATACTTCTAGGGTAGCACACGTGCTATCTAATGGAGCATAGTACTACAACAAAAGTAGAGTATGTGTCCCGAGCACAAATGAAAATAAGTGATGGATGCATTCAAGATCTCTAAGACGAGTAAACCCCATATATGTACTAGGGAATGAGTATTGGTGAGGCGAATGGGGGTTTCATTGGCCAGAATTTTGTGAGTGTAACCATAGAAATGGCCAATCTTGGCTGTTTTTCCTAGAATCTTGGCGTTTTTTTTGGAGGAAAAAGTCAGGCGAACGCAAAAAATTCTGGCCCTAGAAACCTCATAAAATCATGCTCTCCCATTCCCTAAGTGACCCAAGAGCCAATAAGAACTAGTTCGCTTCACTTACCCTTAACCTTCAATACTATACCATGAAGTGATCCCTGAAAGTTATTGAACTAATCCCTCTTATCCAATTAGAACAACACCACTCTAATCGGCAAGCGAGAGCGGGGGGTAAGGGTATGTAGTAAGTCTAGTAGGACGACAATATACCATCGGTAAAAACGAGAAACACTGCTCTTGCAGCTGCGGGTAGTATGCGGGCAAACATAGTGAAAACAGATCCACCCCAAGCAAAAATGCAAACCCCAATATACCCGAACGTTGGAGCAGGGCAGCACTTTCCTAGGCTACCGAGACGGTAATCCTGAATTGTGGCTTTGATATCTGGCGAAAATAGGCCAATCCCAGTTCAGGCACAGCAATGGCCAAACAAAAATTATGTCCCGCTAAAGGCGCCCGAGGACGCCTTGGGGCTGTTCCAGTCCGATGCGAATCCGGAAGTCCTGGCGTGGGGCACATAGAGCTTTTTCGTTGTGTATTCACAAAGAGCATAACAACTAGCTTAAATAATCTGCACAAATAGTGTATGCTTAAATTGGCTTAAATTAGGATTAGGCTTTAGTATTGCGATTGGGTGATTGGTCGGAGATATCGTATGTATGATACCTGATTCTACTAGTATTCAAACCCTTACTACCCTCAGATTGCATAAAACCCTGATACCGTAAAGGAAGCGCACGGGCTAACAAAACCCTTATTCCGAAAACTAGAGCATGAGGGAAAATACTTTCCCACACTCTAAAAAAAAGTTACCAGGGAATTCCTAAATCCCCCAAGAATCCCATTCCACATCCCCCCTGCTTCAGCAGTAAAAACACAAACTAATTTATCCACCTCAATTTAAAAGGCCACAGCTATTCAATAATGTTCTGGACACACAATGCCCCATTCTCACCCCTACTCCTCTCATTCATCCTCCTCTTACTCTGCCCACTACCAGCCACATGCGACAAAGCCCTAGATCTCGAATCTCTAGGAGACTCCATCCCCATCACAAGCGATGACTGTACTTCCCTTTGCTACCGAGCCGGAACAATCGCGTCAGCCTGCATCGACGATGGGGAGCCCGCCGGGGGGGCGGTACTACCCTGCTACTGCCGAGACAAACACTTCCTAATAGTCGTCTCTAGCTGCATCATCAAGTCTGGCCACTGTTACACCCCCCCAACCCCTTCCTTCCTTCAGCTTCAAGGGGAATGGTGCTAATAAAGGATGATAGGTAAAACCCGTGAGGAAGAAGCCCATTCGTTACGCCACCTCCGAGGGTTCTGCTCAATTAACGGGGTCGCGCTCCCCGGCACCAAGGCAGAAGACCTTCCGTTTGCACTGGGAATAGATAGAGGAGGGGAGTGGATTCCACCGGTTACCGCGAAGTTAGAGAGTTCTTATGTCCTGTCAACTACCATTGTGACCACTGTCTCCTATTCGACTAAGACTATGTGTGCCCGGTCGACCCTTGTGGTGGGAAGGGGAGACCAGGTGGGAGCGAAGGATTGCTCAGCTATGGTTACACTCGTAGACAAGGCTACTAATGTAGCAATTGCGACTACGACGAAAGTTTCTGTGGAGACTATGAGGGGGGGGAGCGCAGTTGCAGGTGTGGGGATGGAGGGGCTGTGGGATGATCTGGATGACGCAGGTGGGGGGCATAGTAGAGGTAGTGAAGCGAAGGTTGCCGTCGGTTTGTGGGTTAGCGGGGTTTTGTGGGGGGTTGGGGGGGTTGCAGTGTTGATGCTGGCTATGGAGTTCTAGATCGTAGGTGTGATGGCTGGTTGGTGGGTTGGTTGCTTTTCTAATAGACACTTTCGGCAGATCCCTGTTTTCAGTTCGAATTCGAGTTCGAAAAATGATCGGCGCCACTACAAGGATCTCTAGAGGGTGTTCCAGTTATACTAGCTGTAAATTGAGTTAGCTTAGAACTAATTGTGACGTACTCACATTTCAACATGTGCCCTTGTATTTCAAGAATGAAGAGGTTTACTAGCCGAGATTTCACCAGAGCCACCAAATTCACTGTGTACTCTGTGGAAACAACAAGCGAGTGATTTTCGTCAATCGTGAAAGAAACGATAACCTGTACGAGGGGCAATGGATATTCAAAATCATGAGATCTTGGAAAACCATGAGGAGACAATAGTGGCAGGTGGCCTGTCAGAAGGTAAAACTCAATCGTGGCAGCAATCGTGGCAGTCAAGTTTTGTAGTATCTAATTAGATTTCAGATGAATTTCGTCAATTACATCAGCAGTCTCCTACTGAAGTGATAGACCAGAGGCCCAGGGAGGAAAATATACTCGAAGAGCCAGGATTTCCGGTGTCGTTCAAGCAATATACAGCACTTGTCGGAGAGGTTTACAAATGTTGTCCATATGCAGCCCCATTTGGGAAAATAACTACCGCCTGGGGTGAGGTTTTGTCTATCTTACAGGTCGATGGGTTTTACAAAAATATTAAATCCGCCCTTCCAACACTTCGGAAAGATATTCGCGACCTTAGTGCATATAAGGAAGAACTCGCCAATGAAGAGGATATTGCTAACCATCTTGGGGAAATGACATCAAAACAGCCAAAAGCAATCTCTGGTGTTATAAATAACCAATGGAAATGCAAACAATTTCCATTCAGTCGCGAAATGGTAATTCACTACTCTACTTCTCATAATTATGGAAAGTAATTACTAAAAGATATAGTTTAATTATGGATTAGCATCACATCTTGAAAGAATTGCAGATGACATGACAGCGATAGCAACGGAGAAGGAGGTTCGCTCGAAAGAAAAGTGGAAGGGGGAGGATGATGAGCAGAGGCGAGGGGAGTTAATTCGTGATGTAGCCTGCAGAGGTCTTGTGCAATCAGAAAATCTGAATATAAGTACTACAAGAAGGACTGAGGTATAGAGACATCTTTAATTACTAAAAAAGGTTTTGCTAGTGAAAGTACTAATTAATTTACAATAGCGAGGTAACTCCACATACAGAGCGTCAAAGAAAATCCGCCGTACCAGTAGTGGAGTAGCGAGAGATGAAGGCTCTGTCCCCTCTCAGGAGTCAATCCTCAGTAGCCCATTTCCAGCAATCGAACGAGCAAGAGCCGCCAGTGGCCAGAGCCCTGAAGCATCACGCTTACCAGTTTCTGTATCTGCATTGCCACAGATATTTCGCCAATTAACTAAATCCCGGGACGAGAGAGAAAAGGAATGGCAAGATGCTGTCCGTGCTGATATGTTTGAAATTAAGTCTCTATTTCAGGATCTAATATCTGAAGTACAGAAATTGGGCAAGCCAAAGGGAGAATAGAAACAGGAATCACACCTGATGTTTTATATTACTTGTATTGTCTTTATTAAAACCTACTACTCACTCTTTTCTGTAATGGTATTTTGCCTACCTCTAGAAATTTCTACTTCATATTCACTTTTATCTACTCCAACAGTTTAAACATCCAGATTCTGGGCATTATAGAAGGACAACTAGTATTTTTCTTTTCACTACTATCAAGACTTGAACCTATAATTTGCTCGCTATATAGCTGACCAGCTTTAGGTGTTTGGTTGCTGTATTATCGGCGGCGGCCTGGTACGCGTTCTGCCCTACAGGGCTCTGTATCTAGAGTGTTCAAATCTATTCTCTTGTTCCAATACCAACCTAACTATGTCTTTCTCCCGACTCTTATTTATAGCATCTAGTGGTTCGTTCTTGCCCAACCAAATACAAAAGAACCAGATGATATTACCTCTTATGTGACTATGAGATAAACCTACTATTCACCCAGCAAGGCATGTTTCAATCTCAGTGCGAATATGGTACCTTGTAGTCATGATTATTCAAGCGTCCGGGAACTTCTTAAGGATTTCTTTCTATGAATCAAACACCCTGGATAAGTGGTCTGGGAGCTTGAGGTAGTTGACGCAAGTCATAACACTGGGGAGGTAATCGTCCGAAGTAAAAGATGGCTCGCACAGTTTACAGACCACGGTGAAAAGCAGTGTCAAACTCTTGAAGCCTGTTGAAAGTTAATACTGCACCTCCTATAAAAGACAAGTAGTCACTTACCCCCAATGGGGAGTTTCGGGCTGCCAGTAACGAATTGAAGAAAGTCATGACGCTCTTGGGCATTGAACTCGCTCATTGCAGTTAAGAGGTTACGCACATTCTTGCTATCCATATTGAATCAATGATCAGCCTTAATAGAGTCCATCAATGCTAAATAAAAAAAATTGAAAAAAAGTCAGTTAGTAACTCTTCATAGAAGAAGTAAAGAAAGAACTAAAGACTTACTCTCAAGAGACTAATCCTCCTCATTACGGCCAAAGAGCATAACCAATTCATCAGACATAAAGGCCCTCAACGTAGAGTAAGGGAAGACCTGCAAGAACCCGCTACGGAAAGCCTCAGCGTGACGTCAAACCCCACTCCCAATGGTCTGCATTTATCAAGAGTATCAATAACCATGAATATATGAACTGCCAGCTGTGTTTGCAACAGGGCAGTCCGTCTGTCCTGAGGGCAGAACGGGGACAGACCACCAATTGTAGTCTGTCCGGTCTGGAAGAGGATTTTGCCTGTGGTTAATTGCTGTAGGACTGGGAACACAGCAAGCCCCACAATGCCTTTTAGAATGTCTTAGAATGTGAGGCCGCACAGATACCCACAGATTCCCACTGATTCCCACTGATTCCCACAGGTCCTGACAGATCCCCGCATATTCCCACCTGTCTCAATTGATCACCATGAGTTACTGCCGGTCCCAACAGATCCTCATCTATCCCCACTATTCTTGTATGGATGATTAGGGTCGATATCTTCATACTCCAGCAGTGGCCTGACAACCCCTCTATTTCCTCTGATAGCAACTCACTTGAGTGGTATTTTCAAACACTCACCCGTGCAATTGGAATTGACATGTCCTGATCCTAGTAGCAACTTGACTACTCCTTTACATCTACTATCTGTTGCATATTCAAGCGGTGTTCAATTATTCTCATCTGAATAATCATGGTCAACTTCTTTCTGTTCTAGCAGTAACTTGATCGTACCTTCATATCCACTGATCGTGGCACATCTAAGTGGTGTTCGATTATTCTTATTTTGCCAATTGAGATTGACATCATCGCATTCTAGTAGTGAGTGATTCTTAGTATAGACAAATATCATTGTAGGAGTACCAGTTAGAGATTAGTCTTTTATACAATGAGAAGAACTTAGATAATCTGAAAGGGTTGGAGGAGAACAATTGAAGTAGAAAGAGGTTTCAGAACCATATAAGCATATATAAATATTAGTGAGAATAACAGCAACACGTTACTGGCAACCTATAGGACTAGTAAATACCCTTTGCGTGCCTTTAAAGTCAAGTGAAGTCCAAAGACGCAAAACATCAGCAAAACCCCACTCAACAGCTTCACGACAACTAGACATTCCTTTATTAAATATTTTTTGACCTTCAGTTAACTCCCCTGTGAGATGTGAAAAAGGAGAAATAAGAACAGAAGACAGTGGATATGCAGGATCACCATATAAATAAAATGATGGTGCAAATTTCAAGCAACGCATAAGTAAATCACTCTCCCTTAAAAGTGCATTATCATTTCGTCGTCCCTCATATGGTCCAAACAAGTGATAAATAAGGCCATCTGGACACTTAACTGCTGAGTACTTCAGAGCATGAAGGTGTTTGTAGCCATTATAGCAGTCTTGCTGCCACTTTTTTGGTCTACATATCTGCCGAATAGTACAATCAATAAACCCCCAACAGCAATCCAATGGAGCTCCCTTGGCTTTTATTTTCTTTGAAAATTCAGATAGTCGTATAGTGGATAAATGACCTGAATGAAAATCATTGAGGAGGAAGTTCCAATCCTTGTCAATAAAGTATAATACCCAATTGACTACTTCCGAAATTGAAGATACCACATATCCAAAGATGAACTCCATGGTTTTCAAACAGGTTGGCCAAGCTAATCTTGTACAAAGCAAGAACAACCCCTCTTCGCGTGTGAATTTCACTCTCGATCATGTTTTGAATACTAAAGGCATCTTCAAACATCTTGCTATCTGTATTGATTTTGCTCTTAGTAACTAGTTAGGATTTAAAGACAATATAATAGGACAAATACATACTCTTCCAAGATCATCAGATGAAAACCGAGTGAAATGACGAAATTGTTCATCAGAGAGTTTTGAATAGTCAATTGGTTGACGATTCTTCTCATACAAATCCATCTTCATCATAAGGGACAAAAAAGTCAACTCCGAGCTCATCTCTTCTAGGTCCTCCCGGGAGCAATCGCCCAGGCTTCCAAGAAATCGTTCTGCTTCCATCACAGTTGAACAGCTTGAAAACCGAGCACGGATAGTGAAAAAAGGTTCTCAATCCGCTATTGAGATGTGGCTTGTGAAGAGTTGGTTATAGTCAAAGTGGACCGTATGTAAGGACTTGTAGGCGACCATGAGAATAAGGCATTGGATACTTAGCACAGCATACTTGCTTATGGTTTTTTAATGATGACATCCATTTTCATATTCAACTAATTTATTTATGGTCTAGCAGTACTTGGCAATGTTCGAATGCTCACTAGGCACGCTGATCGATTTTCGAACTCAAATTCGAACTGAAAACAGGGATCTGCCGAAAGTGTCTAATAAGATATCCTCTGTAATTGAAGTCATCGACTTATCCACTCCTTCCATAGCTATTATCCAGACCTAATAAAAACGGACCTATAGTGAGTTCTCCGGACGAGAAGGGAGATTCCAAATAATCTCTTCCCGGCTCCCCAGGAGTGCTCAGGGTAGTAGCAGTACTCTGGTGGATACCCCCAAGCTCACCCAAGTTATAAGCGAGATGGCATAATCATCACCGGCTCACTTCCTGATAATATCGAAATTCCAGTATGTGATAGCCCTACTTTGGATTATCTACTTATTTCCCCGCGCAATACTATGGCTTAATCGCTTAGCTACCCTAAAGAAAATAGAAAACAAAAGAAATAAAGGCAGGTCCGAATACAAGAGCTTCTCTCTCTAATAGTAAGAGTTCTGAATTCTCTTGCTAGCACATTGTGATAGATATAGTTTAGAAATACGCAAGCTTTCGTAGCCAGCTCATCAACTAAACTCATAGAGCCAAGAACAATCACCAAGTTCCCTACGTGTACCTTTTTTTTTCAACCCTCATCACACAATTAATACCCCGCTACCGTTACCAAAACACTCAACATTATATCCTCTTGGACTAACACTAATACTACCATGTTAACCGGTGTTTGTCAAGTGTATAATAGGGAAACCCTGTACTTTCACCAAATCAGGGAATAGATAGTACAATACCGCAAGCTATAGCTGCCTATCAGAAAAACAAAACTTCATATCCTCCCAAGAGCGGAGAATACCCACGCATCAGAAACCGCATCGCGCCCCATCTTCGCTTATTTCAATCTAACCGATAACATCCCAACGCAACAAGCTACACTAAATCCCATACTCCTAAACCTACTGGGAGCACCTCCCCTGAAACACAACACTGGTCTAAAAAAACACCGATTACTAATCTACTAACCTAGCTGATTACTGTAAGAACTCAGATAGAAGAAAAATAGTCTAGAATTCTTCTTCCCAGCCATCGTAAAAGCTGTAACAATTGAACAATGTCCTGTATAGTTCGGAATTCCCTACCTTGGAAAAGGGGACAAAAGAATTGCTCAGCCCCTCTGAGACACATACAAAAGCAAAAAAACGTCAGACCTTACCAGAGGAGGCAAGTCCAACGACACAGCACATCGTCCTATTATTCCAGTTTTTACAGTGCGCGAGGAGAAAGCATCACAAACTCAGCCCTGTTATACCGGTATCATCCTTCTATCCTTCAATTAATTGCAATAAACATATTCGCTGTCTTTACCCTCCTACTTTTCTTTCATAACAGCTTTCCCCTCATGCTGGCATTTCCCACACGGCAGCTCTCTCCCAATCGCAGCTTCCTCTCAATCGCAGCTGCCCTATCACTACTACGTTTTCCCTAAACAAGGTTTCCCTTTATGGCAGCTTTCCCACTTGGAGCTTAAAGAAAGCATGAAGGAAGAAGTGTATAAAAGCTGACAACTAGTCAAGTGTGATTGTCTGATGAGATCCGTAACGATGTCGATAACATCTATCACAAGCTTCCACACAAGGATGGCCCGGCATCTCGATGCGCAATGCCATTGACCAAGGGTTTTCTTCAGTATTTCAAATCGCAAACGTTGTCATCTGAATATCTGCTTGCAAGAGAAGCTTCGGAGATAAATGCTGCATGCTCGTACTAGATCTCAGCAAGGGAAATAATACGGTCACAAATGGTTGTTTATCGAAGCGATCTCAAGTGTGCAGCAGGGAGGGAACAGAGAGATCAGATGGAATGAAAGGAGTGGGAAAAGAAGGGGAAGACCCAGATGAAGTTTAGATTATCTTGCCTCAGTTGATACCTATGGGCACCGTGACAAGGAGGGCAGTGGAGGGCCTTTTGTGAAAGCAATGCGATGTGATGGACTTCTCCGGACGTCAGCTTTTCCTCTAATGGAGGTAGTACGATCTCGTGCAGGTGCGTTGACGGGAGGAGACGCCGAGATGCACATCCCCGTGCCAGAAGTTGCTAGCTACCCTCACGGCGTGATTTTCTGCTTGTATCTTATAGATTCACCTGGACTCGAACTTGAACATCAAATTCGATCAACAAATTCGGTCCCAAGATCCTCCTCCCCCTCCTCTGATTCGTGTCTTTGATTCGCATCCATTAGCCCATCGTGCTTAGTTAGCTTCCGCCTCCAATCTCCAATCTGTAGAAGTGACGAATTGATACCCTTTACCGATAATTCCCCATCGCACGGTCCATCAATGGGAAGGCTAAGTCCAAGTTTCCTAAAGGTCTTAATGATTAGATCTTGGTGACCGCTACTAAATTGTTCCCACGCTTCCCCAACAGCATAAGTAACCATAATCCTTCTCTCAGCAATAGCTGATATGTTAGAAGCTTGAGGTTCTCGAAGGTCGACCTGGATTTCGCAACGCCAAGTTAGGGATCGCTACTTGTATCTCTGTGACAACTGTGTTTATCGTTGCAACAAGCAAACCTGAAGAATAGGGATTTCGCAGATTCAGGAGCTATGATGTTCGCTCGTTGTAACATGGGTTAGGGTAGGCTGCCATTGTTTACAGCGAAGACGTCTAGAATTCCCTCCTTTAGATTAGGAGGAAACAAGCGAAAGAACAGTCTTTCAACCCTCAACTACTCGAGTAAGACAAATAAAAAAAATAAAACAACCAATCTTACTATGAGAGACAACTCCAACATCCTAGCGTGAGGTCCAATTATTCCAGTTTTTATGTTATGGTGCCGTGCATATGAAATCAGCCTTCATAGCCTCACCAAGAAAATTCGGCATCTCCTAGCTTAGCTAACCGAACTCTAAGCGTGCTCACGCGGCGGAGTACTAAGTAAATCACGTGATATTTTCAGGTTTACTAACGATTTTGATGGGTAATTTAGTGTTTCTCTTTTTCTCTTCTTTGGCTCAGGAGGGCTAGGAGGAGCGCTAAGGCTCTCCTTTGGACATCCTCCTTACTTCCAGAGTCGAGGAATCTTTGGAATTGAAGATCACGTGATTTACTTAGCACTCGTTTTCTCTTAAGTGCGACATGAGCCCTAACTTGTGACCCGTTGCCGTCACAACAAGCCAGAACTATCCAAATTACTCGCTGCGAAATCCCGCTATTAGAGACTTTGCGGTGGATGTGATTATGATATCAGGCCAAGAAATCTGGTAACTAAAAGTTAGAGTTGTGAAGTAATGTAACTCGAACAGTGCTAAGTCAAGATCACTCATTTTGTGGCCCCCAAGACTTCGCAATTTATGACTCTCTTCCCTTCAAGTTAAGAATCAAAAAAAGATAAATAGAAACCGAGTGGTATTGGCTGTGTTAGGTGGAGTTGAAGTGGTTGAGGTCAAATTTGTTGAATTTGCTCTTGTGCCAGAGTCAAATCAAGGTCTAGATGATTCAAAGCTTGGCATATACATGCTGAGATCACTAAAAGAACTCTGGATGCGTCCACCGCAAGGTCTCTATTATCTCGTCAAATTGGGTATCTCGGAACAAGTGCTAGCTGATATTTTAATATCCGGACACCTTGGCACTATTTTGTATGGGTCTTGGCGCTAAGGTGTCCAGATATTAAAGAGTCAGCTAGTACGGTATAATGCAGTGTTTCTTATCTACACGCCAAGAGCGCAGGGCCCTGATGGGGCCTAGCAGTGAACAAAAAAGGGATAGGGAGATTGCGTTAACTCTAGTTTACCAGACTCCCGAAGGTTAACGCTATCCCCCTATTCTCTTTTTGTTCATTACTAGGCTTCATTAGGGGTCCTTCATCCTGATCTGGAGATAAGAACCCTGTTCGGAGATATTACAGTATACCCAATTTGACGAGATAATACGGTAGGTCGCTTGCGCCGTCACTAAAAGACATTCTATTGAGCTCCTCTCGCCCAAACCCCCCACCTTTCCCGTTGAACCTTCACTACGCCTACCAGAGCTCGCCTGGCCTACGTCTACAAATACGAGAATACCTTCCCTCGACATCCTTCCCACGTTCTCTACAGTGGCAAACCATTATTCGCAGCGAAAACAGAATTTGTCATGTCGAAGGAAAAGCCGGGGTCGCCGACACCTCCGTCATCTCGAGAGCCAAAGGATGAGAATGAAGATGATGAGGAGGAGGAGTTAATGCAAACCTTCATGTCTGGGGAGAAAACCTTCTATTTGCCTTTACCACCGGTAAAGCCTACACCCCCGAAACCATCTGGCAGTAGGAAGCGTACGTGATTCTCATTCATCTTTCGTGTCAGTGAGGTGCTCACTGTCGCCCAACAGGTGTCGCGTTTGCCGAACCCAGAGAAGAGCCATCGAAGACTCCTAAGATCGGTACGTTCTTGCCGCTCTTACCTTTCTACCTCACCTAGAGCCATACCCGTTGCCGGTGAAAAGCCGACCGCCCCCGCAAACGCTGATACCGTAAATTCTGGGTAAACTCGACCCGCCGCCATACTTCTTAAGGCAGCCACTACTCCTCTTAAAGACTAACCCCGTGGCAAATTCGCTTTTCCGGGGATAGTAACTACCATACAGGAAATAGCGGCGGGTCGAGTTTACCCAGAATCTACGGTACTCTGTTGTGTGTTTGGCAAACATTGCTCCCCACTCTGGGCGCGTATTAGGGTATGGACGTGGGTGATCGGACAGCCAGGAGCTAGGGAGGTCTCTGCAGATGCTTGAGCGCCGATGAGACGCTCTTATAGCAGTGTGGAATTGACCTTAGGAAAGCAAAGAACTCATCTTTTCTAGCACGGAATAACATGCTGCTATAACGATATCTCCTCTGCTACAAGTATCTGCATAGGCCTCCCTAATCCCTGACTGTCCGATCACCCACGTCCATACCCGGGTATGGTGATGTTGCGATCAATGACCGCATTGCAGATTTTTATGATAAGAGGTATTGATGCTGACTTTTTCCCTCTAGAGCACAGACAGATTCCTATGCCCGCTGAACTGATGGTTCCAAACTCCCGTCGTACTCCTTGGAAGGCGTTAGTTTCCCCACGCTCTCTTTACCAACAATACTGACCATGATTTTTTTCTCCTACAGTCCTAAACACCGTGGGTTATATTCTTGGTCTTAAGGTTTCGCCTTAGAACAACGAACAGACGCTAACCCTAAGTCCTTCCCAATAGCAGATAGTTTGCCTTGTACCTTGAAAAGGCAGAATCCCAATTACTGGTGGTCGGCAGTCACGCCGGAGCATCGCATCCCGCCAGTCCTCAATGAGAATGGGTTAATTCTCCCGCTCCATTCCCGGATTCTCAGTATCTAATTTTCTCTAGGAGCGGAAGTAATTCTCGACTGGGAAATCCTTCCCAAGGACGCCTCGGCTCCTGAATTCATGTTAAAATAGCATTATGCCGAAAGATTTTCTTGGGCCAACTTGGACTAATACGAAGAGTGTACATAGCCTTTCTTGTTTTGTTTTTATGGGATAACTAGGGGGCTGGGTGGCATGGGTTGTGCGTTTGGGTCTTATTTTTCTATAAAACTATTCCTGGGTTTCACCTTTTTTTTTTCTTAAAAAAACTTTTCCATTTCGGGTTTCTGACTAGCTAAAGTGCTCGGGCATACAGGTAAGTGACGAGACGGACAGGAGGGTCAAGATGTCAGAGCTTCTTACCCTTCCTGGCATTATTCCTACCAAATTAAATTATTATTTTACCTCTACTGTATTCGAGTACGGTATTGAATGCCCCGACTCAAAAACCCGTCCGTCTCATCACTTACTCGGGCATGAAGGTTAGTGATGGGAAAGACAAGGGCCTGAGGTCCCCGTGCTCATGACCTTCAGAGGGAAAAAATTATTTAATTTGGTAGACACAGCTCTAAGAAGAGTAAAAGGCTTTGACATCTTGAACCCCTGTCTTTCCCATCACTAACTTCCACCCCGAGTACTCGGGTATAGACGTGAATGATCGGACAGCCGGGTATTAGGGAGGCCCCTGCAGATGCTTGAGCACGGAGGAGACACTCTTATAGCAGCGTGGAATTGATCTTAGGCAGACAAAGAACTCAAGCATGGAAATAACATGCTGCTATAACGATGTCTCCTCTATGCACAAGCATTTGCATCGGCCTCCCTAATCCCTGGCTGTCTGATCACCCACGTCCATACTCGTACTCGGGGGTGTATGAGAGTCATTTATCATGCCTTTTGTGGCGCAGCTTTGCACAAAGTGATAGGACTACGGTAGTTAGGCATAGTCCACGCCTAACCAGTCCCGCAACCCCGTGAAAAACTGCGCCACAAAAGGTAAATCACTTTCTTGCACCCCGGTGGCCGCCAAGACTTTTCCACAGTACCTTTCTTTGCAATACAATACCGGTACCCGACGATTGATGGCGTGGACGGGGCTTCCGGGCGGTGGCAGGTTCTTTTGTTTGGATGCGTGACCTGCCTACCGGTAAGTAGCCGGACTACAACACCAGCATTATGGGCCAGCTTTCCTTACCTGGGGCCAGGGCCCCTACCGGCAGGGTTGCGGGATGGTAGGAAGGTCATTTGGTTTCAATTTATTGTTTGGATTGCGGTTGTCTAAACAGATTTTCATACTTTATGTACACAAGTCGCGCTGGCGGTACTCCCTAGATGTACTACGGGATAGACGGAGGTGCTGTGTTGGCTTACCACTTGGGTATTACATCTTGGGGCGCATAGGCCTGGATTGGTGGTCCTCCCTTACATAGTAATAAAGATATATTGGAAGCGCTCAGTTGAGACAAAGCAAAAGGAGTATGATATCCGCAACGCTTACCAGGGAAGCAATTACAACGCCCTACCACATTTTCCTTCTGTCTGGGGTTTTACGGTGCCCACTCCAGAAACGCCAAATAGCATACCGGGTAGGGAAATGGCCAAACCACACAGCCACCCGCTGCAAAACCCTTAGTGAAACGGGATACTATACCTCTTGGTCTATGGAACAGACCCAATCCTTCACATTGACCCTCTCTCAATTATGCAATACCCCCCTAGGCTACCTTAGCCCCCGCCAAAGAGAACCTCCACTTCACAATGGCTTTTCCTAAGTGACTATACAAACAGATCACTTCGTAAGTGAACACATTACCAATATTCACAGTAGCAACCGCCCCCAAAAAAAGAAAGAAAAAAAGACAAAAGAAAACAATAACGAGATAACCAACATGCTATTCTATTCCTCTAATGTTGGAAGGAAGGTACAATCTAGATTTTCTAGATTTCCGCCCACTTTGGCACATTTCGACAGGGTCAATTTCCAGGCTAACGTAACCAATTGGCAACGGCGAATCCTTAAATCCGGACCTCTTTTTTTTTTTTCTTTTCTCTTTCTGTTGGGCGATTTTACGAGATCGCCGTAGAGGTAACCTAATCCAAGCTAGGCAATATCATAGGCCAAATAGCCCGTCAGGTTTTTCTTAAGTGTCTTGCCTATCCTTTAAATGCGGGTGTATGGTAAGTATAATACTCTATACCCAGCTCAGGTAGGAGATATACCGAGACCCAAACCTCAATACTGAGTTTTTATACCACGATGCTAAGTCCACCGATCATGGATCCATCGGGAGATATAGTACAGCCTTTCTCATTGTTTTTTTTTTTTTTTTTTTCAATAGTATGTAGTGTTCCAGAATCATAAGTTGCCATAGTCTTATTCGTTTTACCTCCGCTATAACCCAAATTAACACAAGTCGAAGTTCTACAGTAGTCAAGTGATATTACCAGCATGAATGAAGCAAGGATCAAAAGTACTCAGTGAAGCACTTTAACTATTATACCGCACTGCCCTAGGAACCTGTGTTGGTATATATCTATGTATATTCACGTCCTTGGTATAAAATAATGGACTTAATGGGTATATTCTCCATATCTAATCTCCCTCCTCCTCCTCCTAGGGAAATACCAGCCAACCACCCCAAAAGAGAAAACTTTTCCAACTTCGGCTCGTAGTAAGCCCGCAAAGGCCTCGATTTACGCGGAACACTACATTTCAAGTTTATCATATCTAGGTTCCAAGAGTAGAGACTAATGTGCCAACAAAACCTACAACGTGATGCAACCCCACCTCCCCCCCTTGTCAAAGACACTTGTGTCTACCCTCTGAAGAGGAGATCTAGCATAACATAAAACTTGAGAGATATGCTGTTAACACTTATTACAGACTAGTTAATACTATGCAGGACAGGAAGTAAGTAATTGTTTCCCAGCCAGATTACTAGACCCGATTCCACTGCTTTACCCCCTCCAAAGCCGAATAGAACATGGGCAATAGATGCCCTGTATCCATACTGGTAATTTTGGTATTTTCTGGTTTGGGTAACTTAGAAGCTCTAGTAAGTGCTAAGTGAATGCATTGCAGGTACGGATGCGACAGGACATGACGGGGGTAATGCGAGCTAGTCACTGGACTACCGCGCTCACTGGGTGAGAAGGGGGTGATAGTATACCCAGCGCTATTTCACAGCAGGACATCATTAATTATTTGAAAATAAACGAACCACATTCACGTCGCCAAACTCACAACTCCTCACTCGCCCCCCCCATCACAAGACGAACTCATTTTTGCTCTCATTTTTCCCCCAGTCCACACCGAATTCTATTACTTCAAAACCTATATATTTATGCATAATTCGCAGACCCCCCAAACTAACCCCACTCCCGAAGGAAAAAATGAAAAAAAGACAGAACGAAAGATAGCAAGGAAAATCCAGTTTAACATAGCCCGGAAATACCCATGAAGCAAATACACAAGACAAGCAAAGCAAAGTACAAGAAGAAAACAACACCGGTATGTAATGTGCCGTATCATGGATATTGAAGAAAAAATGACGCCAGACTCCACGGATATATACACAAAGATGTGAGGGAAGTGAATAAGTAGGGGTTTAGTAAAGGAGGGATGAGAGAGTTTGTAGAAAGCGGAGGGTGAAGATTCTTTTGTTTTAGGCGGGACGAAAAGTGTAGCGTAGCTTCTTTCGTCCATGGCTGGGGGAGGTGGACGGGAAGTAGTGATCAATGTTCGATTTCGAATCGCTTCACTCGCGCTATAGCAAGGGTAAGAGCCAAGTACCCGCTGCCGCCGCTGCTAGAAGCAAAGGGGGGGAGAGCTAATCGTCATTATTCAAACCCATCATCCATCCCCCCTTCAAGGCTTAGCTTCACCGGCCTTGCCCTTCTCCTCATCACCCTGGTGATCAGCCCCCTTATTCCTCTTCGGGATGATCCTCGCAACGGCCCTAACCGGCGGCGAGAACACGCGTACCAAGTTGTACCAGTGCTTGCGGACGAATTCGTCTGGCACGCAACGGACAATGATCGCCCAGGGGAGGGCAAAAGCAGCGACGATGACACAGATAGCCCATTGGACGCCGTCGATGGGGACTATGGAGAAAGCCTTTCCGCCAACGAAGATAATAAGGACTTGACCGCCGATCATGATTGCGTTGATAATGATAAAAAAGTAGTTCTTGTGTACGTTCTCGAAGATGTTGAATTTATTGTCCAGGCGACGGTTGCTATCGTGCTATCAGTTACTGTTTCAAGGGGGGGTTAATCAATGATGAGGTATCACTCACTTGAACTCGTTGAAGATCTGCATCCACACAAACGTGTTAAAGACCATTGTGTTCAACTCGTCCCTTGGGGTGGCTTTTCCCGCGGCCTTCAATGATGTGTCGTTCTCAGTGGAGTAGCCAAGGATCGTCATGCCGCCAAAGTAGAGGGTGTAAGTGACGAGGAGTTGGAAGATTGCTTGTCCGATAATCATCTTCCACATGTTCAACGAGATGAGACTGGCGGACTTGGGAGTTGGCTTGCGGTTCAGGATTTGGGGCGTAGGGGCGTCGGTGGCGAGGGCCAAAGCGGCGAAGGTGTCCATGATTAAGTTGACCCAGAGAAGCTGTACGGCGGTGAGAACCGATGATCCATCGGCGGAAGAAACGGCAGAGACAAAGGTGAGGAGGACAGCGGTGATGTTGACGGTAAGCTGGAACTGGAGAAACTTGCGAACAGCGTCGTTGACGGCGCGGCCCCACATCATAGCCTTCACGATGGAAGAAAAGTTATCGTCCATGAGAATGATGGAGGAGGCCTCTTTGGCGACTTCGGTTCCCGCAATCCCCATACTGAATCCAATGTCAGCCATCTTGAGAGCTGGTCCATCGTTAGTCCCGTCTCCAGTCACGGCAACAGTCTCGCCAAGCTCCTTAAGACGGCGAACCAAGATACGCTTGTCCTCAGGGGAGCTTCTAGCCAAAACCTGGAGGCTAGGGAGAATATCGTCCATCTCTGCTTCTGTCAACTTGCGGAAGCTGGGGCCCTCCAGAATGATACCGCCTTCAGTGAATATCCCGCATTCTGCAGCAATAGCCTGAGCAGTGACCACGTTATCACCTGTGACCATCCTGACGACAACACCAGCATCTTGGCACTGCTTGACGGCCTCAGAGACACCGGGGCGAAGAGGGTCCTGAATACCAACGATACCGACCAAGGTCATTTCGTTGAAGATGTCGTCAAAGCTAGCCATTGAAGCGTCGTCCTCCATAACCTTTGCGCCAATTGGTGGCCACTGGGAGTAGTCCTTATACAATATCCCAATAGTCCTAAGAGAGCGTTCAGCGTAAGAGTTGATAATGCCCGTGAGAAACTTGGCACTCTCGTAAGTGAGTTCCCTGTCGCTGGGCCCCTCACTACTAACGTCCGAGATATATCTAGTAGCCTTGCTCAAAAGAATCTCAGAAGCACCCTTGACGTAAAGTCTGTAAACACCATCCGGAAGACGAACAACAACCCCCATGCACTTGCGAGCCGAATCGAAAGGAATCAGCTGGACGATCTGAGCATTGGCGCGTTCCTGTGCAACGCCTTGCATACCGAGGAAGTCACGGGCGAAGGTCAAGAGAGCAGTTTCGGTCTTGGATCCGATGAAAGCGAAAGCACCATCCTCCTCACCCTCAAAAGCAGTCGAGTTGATAACGATTGACTGAAGGAGGAGGCTTTTAGTCCACTTAGAGAATGTGGAAACGACCTTAGGGATGCTAGAAGCTTTCTCATCCTCAGCGCCTTCCGCCTGGGTGCTAAACCCAGAGTCCAATCCAATAGTGCCAGCAACGACAGTCATCTTATTCTGTGTGAGAGTGCCGGTCTTATCGGAACAGATAGTGGTGGCATTTCCCATGGTCTCACAGGCCCTGAGCACACGAACAAGGTTGTTCTCCTTCAACATGCGAGTGGTGGCGAAGGCGAGGGCAAGGGTGACGGCCAAGGGAAGGCCCTCAGGAACAGCAACAACGATAAGCGTAATAGCAACAATAAGAATGTCCAAGAACTCAGAGCCCTTCTCAGCAGGGGTACTATTGTTGCTCGGGAGATGAGCCAAAAACTTGATGAACAGAACAATGAACAAAAGACAGGCAGCACTAAAAGTAGAATGTCAGCATGAAATCTCACTCGCATGCAAGAAACCAGGGAAGGGAAGCAAACCCTCCACCGAGATAGGCAATCTTATCGGCCAGCCCAGTAAGTTTGACCTGAAGAGGTGTAGCTTCAGGCTGGTGCCTAAGAGCCATCATGATCTTGCCGAAACTCGAATTGACGCCAACAGAGGTAACCACATAAGTACCAACACCCTCCAGAACCTTCGAACCGGAAATAATAAAAGGATCCAACTTGGAAGATGCAATCCCAGCCTCAATCTGTCTCATAGCCTCTTCTCCGGGAGTCTTCTTCATTTGGTCGCTCTCGCCAGTAGCACTAGACTCGTCACACTTCACGTTATGGCCAGTGATGAAGATACCATCGGCAGGAATCATATCGCCAGGCTCCAAATGCAATACATCGCCAACCATAATATCGTGAACTGAGATTTGCACTGATTTCCCGGACCGGATAGCCTTAACCACTCGATCTTCTTTCTATATCACACAAAGTTATTATTAGCCCTAACGGCACAAGGCGGGGAAAAAACAAAAAACAAAAGCACCACACCTTTGCGTTAAGTTTCACAAACTGACGCTCCTTCTGAAAGTCATTCAAAGATCCAACCAAAACCACGATAACGATAGCCACGACAATAGCAACGCCCTCCACCCAGTCAACCGAGGGTGGCGACCCAGCGGGATGCTTGACGCCAAGCGTCTCATACAAGCCCAAAGCCAGCGAAATGACAGCCGCAACACTCAACAGAATCAAAATTTTGTCCTGGTACTGCTCCCACATAAGTCTCCAAATGCTCTTGGCGCCCTTCGCGGGTAAGGTATTATCCTTGAAAATCCGCTTGCGGTCCTCAAATTGATGTTCCACGGGAGCACTATGCCCGGTCGCTCTACCGGTTCTTGCCGCCGTGTAGTCATCAGCCGCAGAATATGTACTCTCGCTTCCAAGGGTACCCCTCTTTTTATGCCTTGTTGCCTCCTCGAAAGATACTGCGCCCTCCAATGTGACCTCGTCCACGCTCAACCCAGCAACCAAATCCGTCCGTAATCCCCTCTCCAGCCCTCGCACTCCACCAACAGCCTTGTACGCTGCGAGGGACTTTGGGTTCAGGAATTTATTCAGCTGGCCCGCCGTAAATGCGAAAGGGTTTATGCCTTGAACTTTGAAATCGGCTTCGGTGCCCGGGTCGGGGTTTAGCGCCTCGCTCACGGAAATGGTGTCAATACCATTGTAAGGATGATCTGGTAGAGCTGTTTCGCCAGATAGCATAGAAGAATCCCCGAGCGAGGATGACCGAGAACGAGCGGCGCCATCGACCCCAAGGAACGTAATGTGATCTCCTGTCAGCGTTTTAGGGGTTACCGCGTCAGAATCACGCCGATACCCTGTCATCGAGGGTGATGTAGGGGAAATTGTCCCCGGTTGTGTCTCATTTTCGTCAAAAGACTTTTTGAGTGTGAATGGTTAGCCTCGCTAGTCCGCAACGGAAAATTGGATCAAACAAAACAAAAAGCTATAAGGAACGTCAACTCACTGTAGTAACAAATATCGGGGGAGCTTGCAGAGGCATTGTGCAGAATTAGCAAAGTCCAGCAGACGTGTTGTTATGCCAATGCCGTAAGAGAAAGGGGGACACAGGGTATGATAGAAGGGAAAGGAGGTGCCTAGTCCCTGATATCCGAAATACTTGAATGATGTTGAGAATTCGACAGAAAGGGAGGAAAGGGTAAAGTATTATAAGCCAGTGTCCAAAAGGAAAAAAGAAAGCAGAATAAATAATCTTGCGGTGGCGGCTGGAGGTTTTTCCTTTTTTTTCCTCTTCCTGGGGGCCGTATGTAAGTACTTGTAGGACAATACCCTCACACTTTACCTCCGAGAGGGGGCTAACGTTACGGACTTCGCCCGCCTTCTGGAACGGATCCCTTAGTTCTCTTTTGCCTCTGTCGGGGTAGAATATTAGAGTTAACTATGTTAGATGGTGGCAAGTTAGGAGACGGTACTATAACGGATGATCAGTCTAAAGCAGGAGCAATGGAAGATCTCCTCATTTGCTTGTTTTCCCCTCCGCCTCTCGATCAATCACCTTAAGCGTGCGCACAAAAAGCCCCTACCCGTGTTCTCAGAAGAGTGCACATCTCGTACCGTAACCGTTGATCCCAATAGGAGAATGAAGGAACAGAAGAAGGGAACCAAAATTTCCACATGCGGCTACCAAAAAGTCCCCAGTGATTTCTTGATCTGTAGATTACACTTTTCACGGGGATGAGCCCGCTTCACTGCCTGAACGACCCTGTTCAAAACCTTACTGACCCAGGTTACGGGTAATAAATAAATAAATGGTGTGTGTTATATTATGAGACATGGGAGCTCGGGTTGAGAGTAGTATCATCTTACAGCCAGCGGAGGGACCGCCGTCGAGTCTTGTCTTGGGTCCCCTCGATCAAGAAAAGAAGGAACGACGGTAGATTAATCCCGTTCCGCTCCCAAGCCCGCAATTTTAAATAGACTTCTTCTTTAAGAAATCCCTTTGTCCTAATTTTCTGCGAACAAATCCCGTCAGCAAAAACCGCCTCCGTCTCGGCGAACAGGCTACAAGTGTCAGTGCTGCGCGCTCTACCGGTATGTCATGTACCGGTGGAGTACTGTACAGTACGAGTACAGTACTCGAGCACAGTGCCCAAGCACATGGGGATTACATAGGCAAGGCATGAAGACAGGCACGATAGGAGCGATGTGGGCGAATAGATGAACGAGGGGGACAATGCTCTAGAGCTTGTTCATATTTTCGTGGCTGAAGCTCTCTACGAATCTTGAAGACCACCTGGGTCAGGTTTCGCATTTCGCAATGATTTTCGTCCCGATTCAGCTTGTAACGACGACGGCGACCCCTACCACGGATTACCCAGCGAAGCGCGGTAAGGACAGCCACTGCTCTAACACTTCCAGCAACCGTCAATTGCGTAGACACCAGCTCGGAGCGAACTCAATGCCAGTACCAAACGCTTACGGCACACGAGCACTCGTACAATAGTACGTGTATTGTGGCGCGAAGCGATGTATGAGCCCCCCTGGTGGAAACAGAAGGGCGGATAGGGGAGCTTTTTCAAAACAGAGTTACCAAGGATATGTCCCCAACATTTGAGACCGTATCCACTTTGACCGGGGGTAAATTTTTACGGCACATCAACATCGCTAAACGCCCCACCGCACCCTATCCCTTCACCAATGGGCCCATCTGGCGCTTAAGTTATCCATCAACTACAGCACACTGGGCTGGCTAAGAGCAACAGAAGCGAGCCTGCCCTAATTGGCTCCTGAGCCCACTAGCCAATCGAAGAACCGAATATCGTGAACCCGCCGTGGCTAGAGTAGCAAAGAGTTCTCCTGACCCCCGGGCACCGCACCGCACCCAAGTACGAATACCGGTGCCGGCGGTGTCAGAGGCCGTAGAAGGGAGGTGTAACCCTCCCCTTCGATTTATTCACGATAGGTTCAATATCATTTACACGCCAGCTATCCTGTGGCAAGGGGTTACACGGTTACCCTTTCGCTCCTAACCCTGAGGCTCCGGGCACGTCACATCGATAGTAGAGCCTCTAAAGCCCTTTCCTCTATTGATCGCCTGAAAACGCATATGACACCGTCGCATAGCATTGCTGTAGCAGAAACAAGGTTGGGCGTGGCTGTGCTTCGCCACGCTTCAAAACCCGACCCTCGCCCCGAGTAAGGCATTCTTTCCCGGAAGCCTGGAATACCGCGTTCCAAAGCAGCTGGGAAGGATCCAGCTCTCGGAGGCACAGAAGTCTGGGTCATAGTGACCACGACAGACTGCCGGGCGCAAGTTATTCAAGTCACCAATGACACAAAGCCCACCAATGCTTTTCCAAAAAGGTACGCTTCCACCCAGCACAGCCCTATGGCGATAAGAATTGCTAAGATATGGTACAGTATGTTACAGCCTAGGGGACGAGAGAAAGAAAGGAGGAGCAAAAAAGAAAGAACAAAAAAGCTTATCAGATACCGGGACTCTGCGCCGTAAATCTCATAGTTCAACCGCGTGGCGATAGCACGGGCAAGTCGCATTTGCCATTGCATGGGAAAGTACCCTTTGCAGTGCTGACCCGGGGAATACGAGTGATGAGTTAGATACCAGCCTGATCAGATACAGGAATCAGATGTTGCGCGCACTTACTGGCAATGGAACCCTACGACTGCCTCCTCTAGGTTCCCTTTGAATTACCTGAGTACCGTAAAAACTCTTACGATTCGCCGTCTCGGGATTTAGAGGCAAAGTCTCTTGAGAAGGATTAGTGCTTTCCTGACATGGTATAGCCCGAGCGCTTTGGCCTTGTTTGATCTCCATAACTTGCCAAAGTAAACCTATCTTGGGCTAATGACTCGATTTACAGAGGCCCTCAGATGGCGAATCGTAAAAGTTTTTACGGTAGGCTATTATTCGATGAGAATGAGGCTCATCCGTACATGCAGCACGCACAGTCCAGAACCCGTGTAACCTCATCTGAAGAGCCTCACTCTCCAACCTAACCTCCCCAAAGCCACCCTTCAGCGGCCGAGGCTCAAGCATTAGCCTCCTTACCCCCGTGTTCAATTTGCTTATCCGCAATCAACCCCACACTTCACTCCCCCACCCCTGCAGGAGACCTTCCTCCCCTCGCCCTCATCCCCTTCAGCCCCTACCGCAACCGCAACTACCTAATATACGTTTCTGCCTTTTCCCTTCTAGAAGGCATCAATCTTTCGCACAATTGTAACACGACTCTCAGGCTTCCCCCAGGGCACCCCATCATATCATGGAAGGTAAGATATGGTTCCCGTCGTCTAGACACGGCAACTCGGTGGATGCAATAGGACGCCTTAGTCTAAAATTCAGTGCAAGAGAAGGTTCAACCACCGGTAAGTTCAATTCCCACTCCTATCGCATTTTCTTCAATCCTGATTCGAACATAGAGTTTTTTTCTGGGGAAGTTTTATGCCAAGGCGTCCCCCGTTGCACCCCCGAGCTGTTGTGCCTTGACGGCAGAGAACCATACCCCATTTACCATTTAAAATAGCTCCGAGCGCCCCCATATCACATCACATCCCACCCCGTCGGACCCGTCCCATCTACTGGTAGGCCATCCCATTTCCCTGGAGGCCAGGGTGTGTTCACAACAGATGTTAATTGGAGCATCTCTCGGCGCCAGGGCATCCGGATACGCTACGAATTGTCAAGTGGAGCACTGTACTGTACGAGTACTGAAACCTCAAATGGGGAGGGGGCGTAAGAAAAAAAAAAGCGTCTCACGGGACACTATGATAAAGAGGCGCAGCTCCTCGAGTGCCGGGATAGGAGAATGACCACCGATCGGGTTAGGGTTGGTTAGAATGTGGGAGATTTGAGAAGGGAAAATAATTGCGCAATTATGGTGTGGACCAATGACATTGCAGATCGGATCGAGAGATAGATGGATGAACAAAACAGTGGAAAGGCCTCTCTCTGCTCCTCCTCTAGGCTCCATTGCACTTCATGGGGTTCGGTTCGGTTGCTTCGTGACAACTATGCGCCAGGACGAGCGCTTATTGCTTCATTAGGCCGGAGCATGATGGACGTGTGCTTGGTATTCGAGCACAAGTGGAAGGACTAATATAAAGTGGGCCTCTGTGAGCAATTTGCGTACCGTGGTCCTTCTGTCCTCGTATCCCTCATTATATCTACGGTATCTGCCGTCCTCATACAAGGACCGGACTACAGTATGATGCAACAATACCATAAACATTCTTACAAAGTTACCTGCGGCAGTGCAAAATTAGGCGTGGAGCGGCATAAGAAATCCCAAGGGGTACGATGCTAGACTCGCACGGGTGACAATACACTTGTAGAGCGGAGTGACAGGCGGGCAGAATGTCTTGAGTAAAACAGAGCCCTCTTTCTTTCCCTTTCCATGAAGAACCTGCGGAACTTAGTGAGGAGACGGACAGGGGTTCAAGCTACCAGAGCTTTTTCCTTCCCTGGCAAGCATTCCACTAAATTAAATCATCATTGTTGAACTCCTTGGCTCCAAAAACCTTGTTCGTCCCATCACTAACCCTCATACCCGAGTATGGATTAACTGGGGGTAGCCGACCTTGATTAGCGTCCAGCGGAATGGCCTCCGTTGCATTGCATTGCATGAGACAGGGATTATTCTAAGTGCATCATTGACGGGGTTGTATTTGCTTGGCACCATATGCCAAGATTCGGACAACAACCATTGATGAACAAAGGATCGAAAGAGTTTTCCTTACCCGTCTGGCCTAACGATCGGGGTTGAGACTTGGAGTGTGTCGAGTGGGCTCTCTCTACGGAGCTTCCCCCCCTTCTCTCTGTCATAGCCGACTACGTGACGGGGAGGTTTCGATCTGGAATCGGTGCATTGTTTGTGGGAATATATTGTACTCGAGTACCATACTGAACCTAATGACCAGCGCTGCACCGGTGTATTAACCTTACTCCCTCTGTGCTACCGGTATGTGCTCGAGTCTATAGTAAAACGGAGCGCTTGTAAGAACTTACTGTCCGGCCATTCGGTGATTCGGGAGAGATACCGGTAGTTAACTTACCGCCCGTGGGGTAGTTTTCACGTTGGGGGTTTTTGTAAAGTCCTTTTGATTTTTTTCCTCTTTGGCAATTAAACTCAATGAATATTCGAGGGACAACTCATGATTATCGGAATCTTTTGCCGATCTGATGTCACAAGGGGTCCACTTACCGGTATTGTTCTCTTTGCAGATTCTTTTCCTATTCTTTTATTATTTTTCTTCCCTGGGGTTTTTCCTTCCAGACTTTATCGCTGCAGTACTGTGGAATATCTCTTATGTGCTTCTCCGCTTTGGCACTCTTGTCGTAGTTGGAGGGATAGACGGAGATGACCCGTGGGCTTTCCACTCTACATAACAATGACAAGCCTCTTTGTGGATATGTGTGCTATATACGGTGCACCGGCCCATTCTCCGAATGCTGCGCTCCATTTGCACAGTACCGTTATAAGCCACGTTCATGGGGGTAGAGGAAGTGGGGAAGAGGAAGCATGAGGAAGAAAAGAAGGTAGGGAAGGAGGCTTCACGATATGGTGGTACTGAGGCGCAGCGGCTGTGATATGTACTCGAGTACATCAGGGCAGTAGAATCCTCACCAGATTTGATATACTCGAGTATAGAAATGGGTCATCTTAGCAGGGTAACTTGGGATGCAATGTTTGAAGCCCACCTTATCGAATTTCGAAATACGATTACGACCCACGGTAAATACAAAGCAGACTATGGCACTGTACCGGTACCTTGAATACAACCTCCCCTCCCTCCCTTTCATGGCTGGTAAATATGTGCATGTTACGCTTCGTTGGTGCTTTATTAAGGTCCCACAACGTCATCGCTTGTTGCCGCAGGGCTGATTCTTTGTTTCTTTTCCGTTTCCGAGAGCCGCAAAAGAAGGATGCGATAAACGGGCGAGGGGCTCGGTTTCCTGGTGTGGGAGGAAACAAGCTTTCGGCCCAAGAGTTGCTTTTTCGCTCGGCCTACCATGTGCTCGAGAAGGGTACATATCACTACACAGCCCGGGTTCGTTGCCATGTCGGGCAGAGGTTTTGAATGCGGAGCCCGAGGACGCAGGTGAGAATGTAATTGTTGGCCGAGTGGGGGGATTAAGGGAAGATAGAAGGGGCTCGGGGTGTAAGTTGGCAGAATGTATGTATGGAATCAGAATCAGAATCTATGTTTGATTGGGTTCGAAGCATACTAAGCGTTAGCGACCATCTGATGCCAGGGTTGGATCTGGTGAAATTAGTAACACAGCCCCCGTAGCCTCGCGTGCTCCGGGAGAGAGAAATTGATGAGGAGTATGATATGAGGAGGAGGGGAGGAGGAGGAAGAGGAGGAAGAGGAGGAAGTCCTGTTAAGAATGGGATATCGCGAGGGACCAAGAGAATCGTTGAGGGTCGATTTCTTTTTTCACGCTCCCCTTTAACTTGCACCATATCATCAGCGGTGCTCTTATATAGTACAACCTTTCGTTGTTCGCACTCTCGCAATTTTATAGAGCCTCTGCCCTCAGGCTTGCTCTCTTTTTATACCTTTTTCTCTTCTAACCTAATTCGAGACTCTACCGGTACACTCCACAGCATCCTCTAGAAACTTTGATAGCTCTCTCCCTTTTCTTCTGTCCTGCCTCTCACCTATCCATCTTCTCTTTCTTCCCATACGCAGCTATTATTTTGGGTTGTTGAGATATGGATGGTTGAGGGGATTGTTGCCCATATCCATAGCTTGCTAACCTGGCAAGTACCGCGCGACTACGATACCGGTGCTGAACTCGAGCTCGCCTCGCCTGGATCGGACGAGTCTTGCTAACGTCAAACGTCGAATGCTTCTTGCTTGCTGTTCTTCAGAATCCTACCACTCTCATCGCTCCCAACTATTCCCCGTCCCCCCACCCCTGCTATCGCTACCTAAAACAGCTACCTCTCTTAATCTTCCCCTTTCCCTTTCTCTCGCCCTTTACATTTTTTTATTTATTCCCAATACATTGGTCAACGCCAACAGTAGCCTGCAGATCAAGTAGACGTGGTAGATGAGAGATCTTGAAGTAGCCTCCTCCCCTTCCCATCCATTCACTTATCTCCGCCGGTCATCGTCTCCGACTCCTCATCTTCGATATTATAATAACCCTTTACTGGTCGCTTTTGATACTTTCTCAACCAGGCAGTGTCAATTTTAGGAGGGTTTTATTTTCTTCCCTTTTTATTCATTTTCCTACTTGGGGACTTTTTATCTGATTTCACCGGCACCCAACCCAAATTCAAAGGCAACCCCCCCGCTTCTGCATCTTTTTTTGATCTTCGTTTGCCACTGCCGGCCTTTTTGTGTTTTTCTTTTTTTTCTGGCCTCTCTCTTTCAATTCTCTTTTTGCAGCGACAATTATCATGAGCTTGAATTTCTGTTTGGGAACCACAACTGTTATCATCTGTTATTCTTTCCGCGACTGCTTGCAAACTACTGGATACGCTGTTAAACCAGTGAGCAGCGGTAACCTCGGGATACTGGGAGCTTGTTAGGCTTATGAGGATACCTGGCTAAGCAAAGGAAGACTAGAAAAAAGAGAAAAAAGTTCAGGTGGTCAAGACGGGAGACAGGGGAGGGAGATCGGATTAGATCAGTGAGGATCAAAGAAAAGAGGAGAGGCAAATCTAGAAAATCAAGGAAGTAAGGGCGGGAAACGGAGACAGAAAAGGGAAAGAAGAGGAGATAGCGGAGAGGTCCAGCCCCGAGGAGACAAAGGCTCAAGTTTTTTCTTCTTGGAACCGGCCATTACTTTCTACTTGTCCATCGTCAGCACTGCCGCACATATCACGGGAGGGGACCATCTAGAGAAAAAAAGAAAGAAAAAAGAGATAACAAGTCAAGAAGACGCAGGCGACGAGCCTCCAATTGATGAAGAGAGAACGTCGAACGTTATCTGTCCCCTCACTGAGTTTCCCAGACGAGGGCAGCAGAAACCCTGGTGGCAACATGATGGACTCGAGTGGGTTTTTGGGGACTCCACCTCAGCAGGGAACTGGAGCTAGCAGCGGCGCGGGGTGGGCTCCGCAACAGCAACAGCCATCTATTTCTTCACAATCACTGGGGAAGCCTCCACCAAACTTTAATCGGTCTCGCTCTGCTTCCACATCTTCGCTATCAACGCCAACGGCTGCTACTCCGGTGCCTGGTGCTGTTGCAAAGAAGAAGACGGTGACAGCTTGCCAACGTTGTCGCACCAGGAAAATCCGCTGTGATGGAGCTTTACCCGCTTGTAAAAGTTGCGTCAAGGCAGGTGTCGAGTGTATTGAGGTGGATAGGACTGGGGACAACAATATGCCACGGAGGTGAGAAAATACTTCTATATTGTGTGCAATTTCTTAGAGTTTCGGTGCTGCATCGAGATGTCTGTGGGGAAATGGAATCTAGAGGCTGATATGCGTCGTCATAAACCCTTTGCTTCGATTAAAAAATTTAGTCATGTGCTTGAGCTCGAAAACAGAATCAAATGGTTGGAAGATATCGTTCGTGCTCGAGCACCCGATGTGGACCTTCAGGCTGGGCCACCAGTGGAACTAAGATCGAGACCTTCGCCTCCTGCCATTCGAATTGTAACAACAGGGCCGGATTTTCACCCCCCGCCTTCGTCGATGAGTTCAACCTCGTCTCCTTCATTCGCTCTGTCTCCAGCCTCAACCTGTGCGACTCCGGCGTCTTTTGACTTTTCTCCTGTTCCATCGCCTAATTACCTAGCTCCCGTGAGCCCATATACCTTCTCCGACGGGCCATCACCATCGCCTAGCTCGGCACCCTCGAGCCCATTGCTTGCTTCCAGTCCACTGTTTCAACCTCAGGATCCAGTGTCTCAGGATGTGGGGTTGCTGTCACTTTCAGCCTTCGAAGAGCCAAAATACGTTGGGTCCTCCTCTAGTGTTTCATTTGCCCGGTTGGTATTCCAAGACGCTTCAAGCGGTGAGCTTCGACAGCCCGATTTCGATCAAGGGGGTAGAGACGTCGGGTCCGGTTTGGTCTTGCCGGGGCTGGATTCTAAGCCCGCTGCACTTCCAAATACGGATGAGTGTGTTATCCTATCATCGACCTACTTTACCACGGTAGCCTTACAATATCCGTTCCTGCACCGCCAGACATTCGACGCTTGTCTTGAGGCCACCTATCACGCCGAGAATGGAGCTATTCATCACCTCCCACCCGGGTACACGGCGACTGTTGCCCGTTTTCATGTGTTCATGGTTTTGTCTATTGGCGCCAATATCCTTTCTGGACGGGGCCGAGCTAGTCGGAGCATGGCGTCGGATTCGGAGGGGTATTTTGCGAGTGCCATGCAGGTTATCAATGATATTAGCATCACTGGGAGTCTGACTGGTGTTCAGAGTGCCTTACTTTTGGCTATGCGGTCACTGCACGCATCGGAAGGACCTAACGTTTGGTATCTGAATGCCGTCATCATGGCAACATGCGTGGATCTAGGGTTTCAGCGGAAGATTATTTCGTATCGTGGTCAAGACCATGCCGGGATTAAGAAGAGGATCTTTTGGTGTGCGTATGCTTTAGACCGGAATCTCGGGATTGCCTTGGGCAGACCGTTCTCACTACGGGACGAATCGTTTGATGCGGACTTTCCCGAAGAGGGGGATAATGATGAGGAGCTGCACCACATGGCGTCCTTACCAATGGGGTCCAATATGTCTGGTAGCCTCGAGAATTCCCGCGCCTCGTTCTCAGGGTCGATCTGTCTTTTTAGGATGATGAAGGTTATCAGCGGCATTGGAACTACAATCTACCGGGTTTCACAACCCCATGTTGGTCGTTGGCAGGTGGATTTACCTGAGTGGCAGATGGCGACATATCGGCAGTTGACAGAACTTCGAGATCAAGTGAGGGTTTCGCTAGGTGGTGTTCGACGAGGGTCGGGGAGCACTGGCTCACCTTTAGGTAGCGGCCAAATGGTCGAGCTCAAGTACCACGAAGCAGTCCAACTCCTCTTCAGGCCTTCTCCCGCATTCCCGAAACCTACCGCGCCAGCCTTGCAGCACTGTTTCTCCTCTTCGATTGAGGCAGTCCGCATACAATCAAAGCTAAAACGCTACGGAGAACTCCAGCATTCCTGGCCAACTGCGCAATCTATATTTGCTAGTGGAATAATGATGCTATACGCCTACAAGAACTGCCGCGAAGTACAAACCCACACAACGCACGAAGTGCTAATGGAGGATATTAATTCCTGCTCGTCACTCCTCAGCGACCTCGCGGAACGCTGGCCTTTGGCCCAACGCTCGAAAACTCGCTTCGATTTTTATGCTTCCGTAGTCGTGAATCAAGCCTCGACAAACGCATCGCGCATGCTATCTCCGCAAGACGGCACACGTCGCGCCTCGAACTCAAGTGCCCACTCTCCGAGGGGGTTCTTTGCCGACATACAGTCCCAACCGCAATCCCGGACCTTGGAAGTCCCTAGTTTACACCAAGCGCCCAGCCCAGCTCCGCCGCCACCACAGCAGTTGAACACGCCGAGTTGGTTCAGTGGTGACCCAACTGGTGGCAGTGGTGCTGCACAGATGGACACTAGTTGGGTTGACACCTTCGATTGGGGATTCGCGCCGGCAGATTTTCCAGCCTCAGATGGTATCGGATTTGATGGGCTCGATCCTGTTGGTGAGGATGTGCTTTCTGTGTTGTTGGGTGCTCCGCCTAGTGGAACTGGCGGTGATACAAGTATGTGGGGGATGGGGCAGGGAGATCATGATGGGGGGATCTGAATCGGGGGTATTTATACTGATCTGTTCGTTTTCATTGTTGTAACCATGTTTGTCCCTTTTCGTCTAGTTAGGCTAGCGTTGTGTAAAAAAAAAGAACATAGGTTTTTTGAGTTTTGGGGAAATTTTTGGTTTATATAGAAGGGGTTGGCGTATCTTGGGCTCGGATTTCTTTTTCTCTTTTTCTTTTTCTTTTTTAGTTTTATAGTTTTTTCTTCATTCCTCTCGTATTTATTTCCTTTCAGTTTCTTCCTCCTCTTTTACTCTAGTTTCCTCCTTATCTTAGGATCACTATTGCGGAAACAGTGGAGCATGGGCGATGTGTAACTTTTCCCCCAAATGTCCCTTTTCTCTTCTCGTTTTCTCACATCTCTTTACCCCTAATTTGGACTTGGAAGGGAAGATTGGATAGGACTGGATAAGATGGGATTTGTATCAAGTTGGGTTGCCGAGTAGAGAGGTATTATATTATACAATGCAAGGCAATACAATACAGTGCGCGGTGCGGTACAAGGCCCAGCCAGGAGCTATGGAACGGCTTTGGGGTTAATCAGCCAAGTATATCCTTGCTAGCTCCGGCCCTACCCTTGTACCGGAGGAAAGCTGATAGATTGGCTGTATTCCGTTCGTATAGGTTAAATTATCATATTTTACCTCGGGGGCTGCGCTGCACAACACCGTATTCCTTACTGAATGGATGCAGCAGGTAGAAGGCGCCGGACATCAGTTTCCCTTTCTTTTCTTTTCTTCCAGAGAAGTGCCTCTATGACACGATGGCACAGTACTGTATAGTGTAATTGTCGGGTTTGTAACTACGCTCTCTCTGTGCATGCTGGTGTACGTGAACACTAACAATCGAGACATAGGCCAGACTACGCTGTAGACACTGTCCCACCTATTACACGCAGAATATACTTTTTATGATGGTAAATCAAGAATTACAAAGCGTTCACTCGGGTTCCTTTCTTCCGTTCTCTTGGCTAATCGGCGAGCTTACACTAAGTGTGTATTCAAAGTGGGATTCAGGGGCTGGGTGGGGTATGGTAGCCTTAGTGGGTTATTTGAGCACTGGTACGCTATGTGGGAATTAGAGCAGTATTTTACTATTAAATCTTTACTTGGTAAATGGAGTTCTAGTAACTTAGGTTACGTGGTGCTTGTCTTCATCTATTCGGGATACCCATCTCCCATCAGCATCGGGGGGCCACCCTACCAGTACTGTGCTGGCGCCAAGGGTGGGTCCGTCAAACTTCCTCCAGACGGTTCAATGGTCTTCTCAACCATTTAGAGAATGGTGTTTTGTTCCAGCCACTGCGCTGAGAGTTCGGCCGACTTTTTTTTCCCTTTCAAAAATTAGCCTAAATGGTCTACAGATTCGATTACATAATTCACGCCACACACACGCTATTTCGACAAACCAGGCCAAGCTCTACAGACTTATGCTCACAACCCGAATACAAGTTCATCGTATTGGTAATTCTGAAGACTAGAGATCTTAGTTATGATAACACCTCACCTTGGCAGGTCGGCCGTCTCCGAAACCTCCTCTCCAACTGCAACCACAGTATAATAGCACTTCCTCAAACCTCAGACAAATTACCCGGCCTGCCCATACTCCCTAACTACCTCACTCTATCCAATTAGATAATAAGAGGTATCATGCTAATGTAGCCGCAGCACCTAACGGAGGCAGGTCCGCTACTATGTACTCAGATCAGATGGGGGTGAGCCGGTTTGTTCGATGAGTGGGTTTTCCTGGGTCATTGTGTGTCACTCGGGCGGGTTCCCGTTGTCCAAGATTTGGGTGGCGGCTCCGGGAAGGGAATGTGGGAGGGGGTGGTAGAGAGGTTGGCGAATGAACGGTAACTTTGGGGAAAACAAAATAAAGAGGAAGAAACGTCTGAGGTTGTTTTTTAATTTTTTTTTGCTAGGGGCAGGGTTAGTACTGGTTGAATGCGCCTCAGTGGCGGGTGACGTACTCTCATTCAGCTTCTTGACTACCGTATCTATCTACAAAACCTTACCTATCGGTATAACAACTACAGAACTGTAGAATCTTGAACAGTTGAGCTATGCACTAGGTAGTCTAAAAAATTTCTCTCCCTAGTAAAGGGGCGAAAAGCACAGCAAGAGATGAGTTCAGCCTTCTGAAAGATATAATAGCAATAGCAGTAATAATAATAATAATAATAAAAGCAGTAATACTAGACCTTATCAAAGGAGGTACAGTACCTCAGGCGGCATAGTACACTGTTCAATCATCTGAGATTTTACCGTTATGGAGGTCCATTGCATCCATCGAATCCGTATTCTACCACGAAAATATTCTCTATCGTCGCATCCCCACAATACTACCTTACCTAGCTGCTCACATTTCCACTACCCCTCCCGACTCAGCGAGTACACTTCATCACTTAAGATATGATACATAGCCCCAACCGAGACAGGCACTATCCTGGGTAAACCAATACCGCACATTCCCGCCTGGTCAGTGGCGCACGCGAGTACGGCCACAGCCCCGGAAAAGGTTAGTGTACGAGTGACGGTTGGGGCTGAGCATGGGGTGGGGTTTTGAGTTGTCGTAATATCAGGCGAGTGCGAGTGCATGATTGTTACCCGTGGGTGGTGGCAATGGTGGTATACGTACTCCGTAGTGTCTACGGGGAAGTATCGTGGGTGGTGTGCGTGTACGTGTAGTCCCTCCGACGTGCGATATGTGGTGTATACGTGGATGTGGTACCCCGCGGCATGATACCTGGGGAGTGCAGGGCTTTGTTGCACAAAAGTTGAAGATGATTTCTCAACCCACCCACCAGTGACCGAATGTTGCGGAAACCCAAACGGCCAACAGATTGCTGTCTTGTCAAACTATGGGGAGGGAAAAAGAAATGTGCGAGGGGCGTAGCGAAAACTGGCTGCTCAGCCCCTCTCGGAGATATAAAGGACTAAAAATAAAAATAAAAATTACTATGGTAGATATCACCTGAGCTGGGAACTCCACGGCCTAGCACACGGGTGGATGTTCGAGGTTCTGAGGCACTGAGTTCTTACTAGCCATTGGGTGAAGCTAAGGTTACGGTTGTGGTTAGCCTATGGAAGCGCAAGGGTGCGTGTGCCTTTCAGGAGAGCCATGTATCGGAGGAAGTTAGAGGGTTTGGGGAGGCAGGGGAGTATGGTTTATGATGTTGTCTTAGGATCCTGGTGAGCGCTGTTGGGGGTTTGTGATACCGGTTCTGTAGAGATTATAGGAGGCAAAAGCCTGAAAAGTAGAACATTCGGAAAGTGGTGTTTTCTGGGAACTCAGCCAGCTGGAGCTAGTAGTGCGGACTTTTATTTGAGTTTTCTTCGGGGGAGTCTTTTTCTTATGATACATTTTAGAGAGCTGGAGACATGAAAAGCCGAGTATTATGTAATCTTCCCTTTCCAAGGCCCAGCAGATGCAGGTCGTTCGGTAGGCTGTGTTGATTGTATTCCCTTGTGATGGAAGGGATAAAAATGAAAAGAGGTACTGTTGCTCGGGAGAGGGTTCTTAACCTAGGCCTAAAAGATATATGAGGTGGTAAAGTTGTCTACCTAAAAATTCGGCCTAGGCTGTTCGCTAAGTTATCCTAAAGCTGTTGTGATACGCCCGTCCGCAACTTCACCCAGGGTTGGTGGAGAACGAGTGATAAAGAGTGACTGACGATCGTACCGGACTCAGGCCTATTCGCCGGCACCAGCCCCCCTCTTGTCCCCGAGTCACTTGATCACGTAACCTCTGTGGGCCCGGCCTACTTGAGCTAAGGTCAAACCTGCAGAGATACTGTTAGAAAGGTTTGATCCTTTGAGCGACTAGATTTTACATCACTCGTATTGAGGGGTTGGTAGGAGTAGGAAAATTGTAACTAAAGGGTTTTGTGGGGGAAAACTTTCACAGAGTTGGGTGGTTTAGCATATTTTCTCGTATTTCAATCGGTAGTCCTAGGAGAAGCAAAAAAAAACTAACTATAAGAAAGATTGGGCGTTAACTTAACCACAAGTACTTGATAAATTTGGCCCGCTTTTCATCTCTAGTGTTGGGGTTACTAGTAACCCCAGCCAAATCTCAGTGCAGTGGCACACCGGGGGTGTTTAGCAGTAACAGTATCGACAAGAACTAGTGAATTAGTCGTGGGACTCCGAACAGCTCTGTGATATCTCTCCCTTAACTCAACCAAAACTACTCCCCTTTCTCTGCCCTGGAGAGTACGTTTTCCATCCGCACCCTAGGCCATAAAAACATCCTAGAAAGGCACAAAAACCTTGGTTTTTCCTATTCCCATGATCCGTCTCTACAATGCCATTTCAGCTTAGGTGATAACTTATACCCCCCCCCATTTCTTCCAAAATGACTTGCGGTAAACAGGTGGCAGCCAGCTCTAGGATCTGATACAGAACCTACCGGTGGTATTTGTGAAGCTTAGGTGCAACAGAAACTGCGAATTCTTGCCTGGAATTGCAATTTCATCTAATCTGGGCATGGCGATGTCTCGAATCACAAAGTGTCACTCGAATAAACATCTAGAGTCGCGGGGAAACGTGATTGCGAATCCCCCCTTTACCGTGGGTGGCTCAGATACATAGAATGGAGGGGGCAAAGGATCTCAGACAACACATCTAAGATGCTAGCGTCGACTGAGACAAATATGAGATGTCTATACCTCTGAGGGAGAAGAGCAGGAGTAAGGGGTGACAAAATTTAGGTGTTAGAAGCTATAGGGAGGCAGAATATGTCAGGTATAATAGGGCGGAGCGCGCGAGAATGACAAAATGAGACCTAAGGGAAAACAAAGCAGAAACATCCCTCGCCTGGCTAAAACTTTACCTCCACAACCAGTGTGTTTGATATTTAACCAACAGACTACCCAGCCTGCCCCCTAGAAGTTTAGGATTCAACTGGCCTGCAGCCACCCAAAGTTTTGAGGGAAATCTCGATGCATGACCCTTGGAGTATGAGGAACTAATTGGGCAGGCTGAAAATCGATTCTGCTTCTGCTTCTCGGGTTTTTCGGACCGCGTCTCTCGAGGGATCCTACGCTCTTTTTTTAACGAAAAGCAATTGCTGCATTTCGTGGTGCAATTTTCTGGATTGCACGGAATTGGCGTCCGGCCAGAATAATCTCTGAAAGTACCAACGATATATCTTCCGTTTAACGACGACCGAGTGATGGCTTCGTGCTCTTGTACTGCAGCTCAGAGAAGCAAGGTCTGTTCTATTTGCCGAATTACGGCCTGCATCTTTACGGTTTGGGAATGGCATAAAAGGTGATGAAACCAAAAGGAAGGCACGAAGGAACGAACAAAAGTGCGATCGCAAAAGACTCTAGGAGGAAAGGCGGAAGATCGGGGAAAAAACTCTCTATGATGCTCCCGCACTCTAACTCTCTAGCTAAAGACAAACCTGGAGATATATATCTCCGTCAAACTAAAAACTCTCCTGAAACTCAAGGAACTCAAAAGAAACACATGCAACCAACAAAGCCAAATCTCCAACAATCTAGAACCATCCTGAGATCTCATGATCCTCCACAATCCGCAGAGCCTTAGCTCTAACAATGCACAAACTACCGTATGCCTAATGGCATAGGGTGTGAAAGAAACCATGAAACTAATGCCCTATGCCTACCGGCATAGGGTGTGAAAACAGCTACCCACAACAAGGCGCTAAACTGCAGGAAACCACAAAGCCGCATGCCCTATACCCGTCTCTCTCCTGGCTGCATACCAGCCAACGTGCATATCCGCAAAGACCCCATATCCGCATAACCCCATGCCCTATAGGCCACTATCCAACAAAAGGTGTGATACCTTCGATAGCTTCTCATGGCTCTTTTCCGAAACTTAGAAGAGGGGTTCTGCTGCCGCCCCGGATGTGTCTTGGGAGGGGGTATCCGCCCATCGCCAGGAGGCAGTTCAATTGGCAGACAACTTAATCTCATCAAAGTAGGATTGGAGTTAGTGAGGGTTCTCCTGAACAGCTCCTAATAGTTTCTCTATATTTATTCGAACTGGAGCTCGTGGCTATCTGAGGGGCCCGGGCAGCTAAGCGGGGAGACTGCCAACAAAATCAGATAGGACTAGACCCGGTGTTCCCCATGGTCCGCTCTCGTCCTGGAAACCTTAGGATGGAGGCCATTACTCAGGATGGCGGGCCCCACAATATAAGACAAATTGCTGTAGGTGACTGTGGGGGACTGCCGGATAAAGTTTTTGTGCCATTCAATAATTTTATTGAATGGCATAAGTGGAGATATGTGTAAAAAGATAATAAAAGAAGTGCTTTATTCTATTTCAACTACTGGAGAGAATGGTCCCTTATATGGATAGTGTCCCTCTCAATATCCCATAATTGCTAGAAGTGGAAAATACATCGGGAGTATGGTAAACCCTAAAAATAACCATGAAGCAAGAAATCCATCCCCATAATTCCTGATCACCTCTCGTGCACAAGAGCATGCTATAATATAAAGAAAGTCTTTCACGCAACTAACCATTGTGATGCTACAACCCCAGCATCCGTGATAACCGCTAAGTTGCATTTCCGTCTCCGTCCCCATCAATCGGAACCGAGGCAGGGCAAAGGAAAAAAAGCGAGTGACGAGGGGATCAAAAAGCAAAGGAAAAATTACGGTAGTAAGCATAATACTGATGCATAAAAAGAAAGAACACAAAAACAATAGGAAACGGGTGGGTGACCCCCGGTGACTCTCAACACCAAGGACCGCGGGGGGACTGTGGGGGAACTACGGGGGATCATGGAGAAAACCTTTAATATACCATGAAAAACAGGGGACATTGCGCTGCAAAGCCAGTGTCACATGAATTTCTCTTTTCCACTGCACGTCTGCTGAATTGGGCTCAAGTTATCCGGAAAAAAAACAGGAAGGCTTATGAGAGCAGTCATGAGGTTTCACCCAACTAGGGTCAAATCGACCTTACAAGTACCTAATAAGTTAGCATTTTTGTTTTCCTATATCCCGAGCGTAATTGTTGAAAGATGGTTTGACTATAGTAGAGGGATGCACCTGTGATCTACCATGTATTCCGCACCCGATAGTTTTACTTCAGAGATTGGGCTCTCTGTTGATATATCCCCTACCTTGGCCTCGAACGAACCATTAATGCGCATTGATCAACACACTCAAACTATTGAATGTTATTTTCGTTTCCGTGTCCAGGGTATGTGGAATGCGTTCGGTTCAAACTTACTGTGTTCAACATATTCCATTAGGCTCCCAACCTTCCATATCAGATTGGGCTACCAGCGTTACGGAAAGTATTTGGCCCCAACACATGCGGTTTGGCTACCGCATTCGCTTGGGTGGCCTTTGGACCAGTTCACTGTACTCGGATATTGGATAACGCGCGCGTTTGGCGGTTGCTGGGTTTTGTGTGGGCGTGCTTGGGTTCAGCAGTGGAAGTATTGGAGAGATCTTCAAAGGGCCATGTGTTTCCTTAGTCTGTTCGAGTAACCAAGCACGTACTCAGCCCATTAGCTACCGTAGGGACTTGAATGAACCGTGTGTTATGCAGTCGAAAATTCCCCACCCCCTGAAAAGAGCGGAACACACTTCAAAAGGAGCGCTACTCAACCCCTCTAAGAGATGAAAAGGCGCCAAACCTTAACAGAGGAGGCAATTCCAACGACATAGCACTTAGTCCAACTATTTGAACTTCTACTGTATCCATATTTATTCTAGTTTCTGCTATTTACCTACCTCGAAACGCCACGATGACCCACCGTCTGCCCACCACCACACCGGATACGCATATCCTTACCGCACAGACTAAGCCCAAGAGCTAAATAACAAAATATAACCCTCTCATCTAGGAAGGGGCAGAAGGACATACATCACCACAAGGCCCTAGAACTCTTTTAAGATCATCCCCACATACTGTATGATACCCTAGGAAAGTTAGCTATTTACGCTATCGTAAAATCCGATCAAGCCAAACACAAGGCCGGCTACAATTCTCGGCCGTTGGCAGCACAGGTTTCACCGAACTTCGAATGACGCTTTGTGCAGTAGCTGACTGAAGTGCTGGGCGTAAAGTTCTCTAGTAATGGCGGGTGTATACAGAGAATAGATGAATAGTACTCGAGGGCTTAAGCGAGAATTGGGGAGGGTATGGCCCTTGAGGTTTGCCTCAGTTAGGACCGGGTAAAGCGTTGTGTTGTGGGAAGTTCTGAGGGTTGGTTCATGTTATGATAATTGGATAGCTTCGACTGGGGTAAATTTCTGAATTTCTAAATTCCGGTCATTACTGGCACGGCGGGTGTTATGCCTTTGCCTTCATGAATTTGATTGACATTTTTTTTTATCAGTATACGGATCCAGTGTTTCGTGAAGTTTATCGCAGTAGCCTTTGGGAGATGAAGGGGAAAATTCCACCAGAATCACACTACCGAGTTGGAGCAAGGCCCATCTCTTTGGGAAGACGTGGTCACCAACCTCAAAGCTTCTGGCACCTTCCGTGACAACTTCGACTCCTCCTCCGCCAGTCCCATGGGCTGGTTTGTGAACTCCTTCGCTAGCGCCTCGGATCCGAATCCTGTTTCAGGCAGCAACTCAAGTACTTATCACACTGCGACAAACACATCCATCGACATCAGCCTCAGGCTATGAAGGCCGAGATCGGTCGTCCTTGGTTCGACCCGGGAATACCTCAGTACAACAACGGATACTACCATTTTGTTGACAGCAGGACAAAATCACTCCTGCCCGGCCAGCCCCACAAGGGGCTAGACAGCCTCAATGGGGATCGTGACAACCCCACCATTATCTCAGATGTAACTGATTGCTTCCTCCCGTTCTAGCTAGCAGCTTTCATCATAGTCAAAGACGACACATAATCGTGAAGTCAGGACTGCGTTTTCAACCAATGAGGTGGGCGATATGAAGAGGGCAATGGATACCGGAGGAGAGATATTGTACTTCCTCGTTAACAAGCCAAGCAGTCCCCCCGAGCACAGGGCTAAGTCTGTCATGTTGCATGACGAGGGCGCTCATCAAGTTTCCCGGTCCTTAGATTATCAGCTGGTTGAGCGAGTTTGCATCTGAGGATAAGATGCAGCCGGTGAATAAGTCAGTTGGCGGGAAGAAGTTGGAATTCTTGAAGAAGTTACATTCACCGACCAACGCTTGGGTAATCACCCAAGGTCTGGTTTTGTTTTTAGTTTATTTCAATCACGGAGATTGAGACCCTACGATATTTGGCAAGTATCTATGGGGTTTTGAGCGGGGATCAACGAGGCTTGTGGGATTTAGGTCGCACGTGAGAGCCTGTGATCTGCTGTGAGGAGTGATTGTCAAGTGTCGGATAACCCCAACCCTAGGATCCTAGGCAAGCGTGGTGATATACGACTTGATCTGCTCGCGCCAAGCCCGGTAGAGCGCGCTCGTTCACCAGCTTTTTGCATAGGTCAAAGCACAAGAGGAGTTGCGAGGGGAGTTGGCGAGCGGATGCGGTGGTGGTGAGGCAACCGCTGGGGGTATCCAAAGGCGGAACCAGATGGAGCCAACGAGAAGGAAACACCACGATCGGAGTTATAAGTATACTGTAATACTTGACTAATTATTGCTTCATTCTCGGATCAAAAAGCATCATGAATGATTGGTTTTCTATATAAATGTTCATAGTGCTATGTGAGAATGTTGTTAGGCTCTGCGTCTTAGTCGGGTCCATCAAGTCAGGGTGCCTGGAGCGCCTAAACTTTTTCTCGATAGGCAAACCTCCCATACGGCCCCCACCCCCAGCACCCCGCCTACTGTGATACAAGAACAATTCCGAATAACTTAAAGGGTTTAGCATGGTAGCACTCCGAGTGAGACATTGTGACTGCAGGAAACCTTATGATAACCTTTGGTTTTCATTCTCTCAAGGTCCATGACGAATTAAGACTTATGACGATCTAAAAAGATAGACCCAAGTTATCCGAGATTTTATATAAAGATTCATTGACTAAAGAGTTCGACCAGGCACAGCCGAAGTGGGTGACAAAATGACAGGACCACCCTTCACCCCCTAACACACTTTCGACATTCCATAAAAGTCATAAAAAATCGGAACACGAAGTAAAGCGAGAAAAACAGAGAAATCCCCCCAATTCTCCTACTCCTTCCGTCTTCCCAACTCCTCCTACACCACATCAAAGTATTAATAAACCTTATAAGCCTGAACTTTAAACCTCGGGGTAATAGTGTGCGTCCCGTCCCCTTGCCTGTACACCCTCCCGGAGCAATCGGTGTTGGAATAGAGCTCGAACGTATCTGCGAAGAAAGATTCGGTGAAGGAAGCAGTAGTGACGGGGGAGCTCATGTCAAAATCGAGCTTCTTGCAATCTCGGTTGGTAGTGCCATCCATGCTCGCTGTGCGGCGGTCCTCCATTGTCAGGACAAGTTTCCAGGCGGAGGCGGTGGAGGTGAGGGCAGCAAGAAAGAGGAGGGCTGTTGGGAGTTGCATTTTCGTTTAATTGGGGGGTGGGGATAAAGTTAAGGTATGAAGAGTGGTTTTGAAGAGGTGTTTCAATTGGTCTGAGTGGGTTTGGATTGCTGGATGCTTGATCTGTGGTGGGAAAGGGAAGGAAGGGGAGCGGTATGAAGCGGTTTATATACTTCTCTTGGGGATGGGCCTTGGTTACGGATGTTGTTGGTGGATGCGTTGTATGGTGAGCATGCGATCTTGTTGCTAGGCTAAGGAATGAGTCCTAAATCGGCGGCGACTGCCACACTCACATCCTACAAGATATTCTCATATTCTAACTGTACCGTAAAGGTCCCTTTCTCCACCTCCGGTCATCCGGGGGACTGCACCAATCGCCCAGCGCGCTTCCCATCATTAGAAAAAATGTAGAGATCTCCGCAGAAGTCCCTTGCTCAACACTTCGTATTCACAAATTTAGGATCTGAGTGTTACTATTCGAGTATCCACCATACCGGGTAGGCGTTTAGTCCGGGTGAGCATCGTATTCATCTATGATGGACTTGAAATATCTTCAAGGATCAAATTCGATTGAGGTTCGAATATTAAGGATTTTGATATCTGTATGACGATTGTGGGTCTCATTAGTAAAAACAGTCAATGGCATAGCCCTTAGAGTCTGAGAAGATGGGCTACGAATACTTTGGGACAAATTCTCAGATATCTCCAAATCATGGTCTCTGCTATCTTGCTTGTCTGTTGGTAGGCTGGGAATATCCTCGATATGCCTACTACATTTGCCACTACAACTGATTACACGTGGGTGTGGTCCCTTATGTTAGTAGAGCCGCACCGGCTGAAGGTAGGCAATACTATCTGTCTACTGAACGGTAGAGGGCAGCCAAAGACCTAGAAAAAACAAAAAAAAGTAGAAGGGTCAATTTCTTGAAATCTTTTCCGCATGCCGATTTTGGCTTCATACCGCGGGTTTGGCAATTGGTTGAGAAAATGTAGCTCTCTCCGGGGCGCTCGTACAATAAGACATGAACTGTGAGGTTTTGTTGGAGACGTTGTTTCTCTAATTGTGATTTCTTTGTGAGAAATACGGCGAAGACGGTTCCCTGCCCTAGCATTACCGTAGCCCAACCGGTGGCTCCGAAAGAGGAACTAGTTGATTGGGGCTACCCCGACGTCAGATTAGGGCTCTGACTAGGCTGTGCTCTAGCAAATATATTAAATATAGCAAGGTTCCGAGGCTATTTTTTCTATCCTAGCGGCAGTGGGATATTGGAGGTTCGGAGGGAGTGCCAACCTTTCTGAGCATGATAGTTAGTATAACTCCCTGATATTCTTTGGAGAACCCTGGGCGTATTATCAATCAAGAAATCTCCTTCATGACTAGTGGTAGACCAAGTACGCGTCAGAGGGATGAATGCCGCAAAGACCTATACCGACACTACTAGATCTCTTTGCCGGGCCTCCGAGACATCTCCATCTGCTCCCGAGAGACCTATCCGTAATCCATTACATCACCATCTCATCACCAACCCCTCCCTCGGCGGGTGTCACGCAAGCCGAGCCCAAGGTGCGACCCAGACACAATGACTTAACTTCACGCTGCCTCTACTAAAACGATAAGAGGGGCTGAGTCCCGTATTACGCCCCAGCAATCTCGAGTACTTGTATCTGGCAGAAATCATCTGAAAATTACGCAAAGTTTTTTTTCGCTGGTTGAGCGGTTGTGTACCAATAGCCGTACCGGTATTTTCAGATGCTTGCCAGAGAGAGGCACAAAGCAGGTAGTCTAGTTCCCCTGACGGTTGGCTCGTGTCACCGTGCGTTTTGGCTTACCCTGACCGATGTTGCCGCACCTTCGGTCGATCAGGCCCACCTGCTCCTCATAACGCCATGGGCGGTTCGGGTTCCTGGCCCAGTTCTCGTATTCACCGAGCCACTAACGTGGGGTAACCGGGGGTAAGCAATCCGGACACTTACCAGTATTAATACCCCCTGCTAGGATTTTAAGCAGGAGAAGAGCACCAACTGCGGGGTATTAAGAGTCTCTCTACTCGAGTGCCGCTAGTACTCAGGCGTCGGTAGAAGATAAATAAGCTAGGACTTTGGAATTTCTCTTCTTAGCTGCCTGAGGGGAAAATGCCCAAACCCAGCCCTCGGTTAAGCCGAAACAGGAGGAATATACAGAGCGCCCTACTGGAAGAGGAAGCAGCAACATCCGGGCATATTTCTCTCGTATTAGAGTGCTTGTAGTAGTACCCTCTGGAGAGGGCAATTCCTTTGTCACTTGGTTAGCAGTAGACTACACTAGAAATCGTCTACTTATCCCAGGAAAGAAGTATCTAATAACAGGGACTAACTTAAAGGAATACAGTAAAAAATCTAGGCATATTCGAGCGCCAATACATACATAGCATATGGTACCCGCCGTGTTTTCGACACGTAGGTACTTGTTAAATCTATCATCTCATGGGGGCCTCGTACCCCAGTGATCAGAGAAAAATATTCCTAGATGCAATAGAGTTTTACAGATGTGGTGTAGCTTGGGTAAGCTGAGCCCGGTGGATCTTAACAGCTGGTATTTGTAGTTTTGTTAGCCGACTCTGCGAAACACATTGTGGTTTAGTACAGCAATTCCCGCTATACAATCCGATAGCGGATCAAGCGAGTATTTCCGGTACACTTGTACTTCTTCCGGGGGGCTAGACCCAAGATTTCATTGTCGATAAGTGAGTGTTGTAACACAAGGCGCCACCGTTCTCGTCTCTCTTCTACCGGTACAAGGTAAAGCATTAAATATAATTAGTCAGGGAGCCATGTCTCTGGGAAGATTTTGAGTTTTATCTTCAACCAGAGAAGATGATAGAGACTTGGGGGAAGGCAATAGGATTTTCCATTAATGGAGGCAAGTACTTAATCAATTAATAAAGTTAGCAAAACTAATAGTAATTGTGTAAATGATTGTGGTTGCGCATTCAGTTTGCTTTGCATGGACATGCTGTGGCTATGTCCCAGAAGGAATATGATGAGATTAGCAGCTCTTGGACAACCTCTTCAAAGGATCATATTGCAATACAGCTTGCAGTTGTTGGCCCTAATATGTGTATTGCTATTTTGGACAACAACAAGTTAATTCAAATAACTTGTATCCCACTATATCCTACTACAGAAACCTCTGGCCCTGAAACCTGGTATGATACAACATTAGCACCCTATCCAATTATGAATATTGAGGCTTTCAAAACCAACCTTGATCTTCCAGAGCATGTGAAATCCCTTAAACATTTCAGAAAAACCAAGGCAATTTATTTTGAAATTGCCCGGATCTAAGAACACCAATCTCTGGAATGGAATTGGTACCTCACATGTAGTGGAGATCCTACACCTAGCTAGAATCCATCCAGAAGAGAAAACCTATACTGTTTTCCAGTTCCGGGACCTGAAGCAGCAGTTGATAGAAGCAATTCAACAGTGGTTTGCTCAGGTATAAAATATTTCCTTGGGATTTCTAAAATTTTATTTTAAATTAACTTTGTCTAACATTATCTGCTTTGTCTTAGGCACATTCTAGCACAGATAAGCAGAGAATTCCAGCCAACAAGACACCCATTAGAGCCTTTGAGTTTGCCAAATCAACTGCCGGCTAGTATCATAGTCAAATTACCAAAGTGTACAGAAAACAGAAGGCCTGGATTCCATACCCTCATTGTCAACAACTGTGGGAAGCGGAACAATTAGATAGGGAGATTTGTCAACCATTGCCGGAGGGATGGGAGAAGAGTCCAAAAACAGCAACTGGTAAGGAAAGAAAAAAAAGGTTTCTGGTATATATTCTGGAGTTTCAGATAGGATTGCCTGCAGCAAGTGCCGCAGTCCAGAGAGAGTTGGGGGACTACTTTGTTACAGAATCAGAGAGTAGAAGTGGAAGTCGAAGTAGAAGTAGAAGTGGAAGTAGAGGTAGGGCAAGGCAGAAAAGAAAAAGAAAAGAGAAAAAGAAGATACAGAGAAAGTATTCATATACTATGATTTGGAGACAGCCAGGGGGGCAAAGGCTAGGATTATGACAACACAAGAGGGGGAAAAGGCCCGGAAGTTCTTGGTTACGGAGATTGAGCAAGCTGATATAGGGCCAACAAGTTTTCAAAATACAAGAAAGGAGGGAAAAGATAGGGCAGATGAGGTAAGTCCATTTTCTAGATATTTACCAGTAAGGAATAGAGGGCCGGGACGCCCTGTAGTAAGGAAAAAGTCAAAGCAAAAAATATAGATAGTGGTAGAGTTTGAAATTTATTTAAGAGAGAGGAAGAGAACTGATAGCAGAAAAATATTGAGATATTAAAATATTAAGATCAAGCTTTTTACTAAGTCTTTTCACTATGCCACCACCATATGACTGGGATGCTGTTTGCAACACTTCGTCAGAGCATTGCCTTATTGAAGAACTTCCTTTAAAGCAGGTTATAGATATTATGAAGGAGAGATATGGATTTACACCAAGGTAAGAAGGAATTTATATAATAATCTTTTAATTACAAGCTAACAGTATACAGTCTCGAAGCATATAGAGACCGATTCGCAAAATGGAAATTTACCAAGCGACAAGTATCTTTACATAAAGATACCCAACTAGTAGCGAAAGTGCACAAGCTGTAGGCTCAAAACTTGAGTTCTGCCAATATTCTCCGCTGTCTATCGGTCTATGGATGAAATCTCTCAGCAATTCAACTGTGTAATCTACATCTACATCAATCTCTTAGACTTATAGACACAGCAAAAGGTAAATAGGCTAGATTTGAAGCCTTAGTTCGGGCAGAGGATTTGGTTGGTGAGCATATAATTTCAGGACAGTCAATCAGATATGGCCGAGAATATACTCTTACCAATATCCGTCTCAGTGGAGTTTTTATCTCTCAGTAAGTTTTCCAATATCTAGGATAGTATATATTAAATAAATTAATTGAGATAGAAAACAAGTATGAGATGCAAGGCAAAAAATTGATCTGGAGGGGGTGGCTATGCGAGGAAGGGCATTTGGAACTTTGATTCAAAGAAAGGAATATTTTGTTAAAGGACCCAATCGAGTCTTGTCAATTGATGGCCATAATAAGCTCTCCAGATATGGATTTGAGATATATGGTGCCATTGATGCATATTCCCGGTATATTGTCTGGTGTTATATTGGAATTTCAAATTGGACTACCGTATCAGTCAATAAACAATATCTTCGCCTACTTTGCTATACACTTCATATGCCTAACATGAGCAAAAATTATGCTTTGCGCCTGGTGCGCCTGTTGCTTCCGATGAACCAGGCGCTGCCAACGCAAATCAACATTCTGGATGGGCCGTCCGGCACTCATTTCGTCCGGATGCAGACTCTTCCCTTCCGCCCGCGCCAGACGCAAACCACCCTTATCGGGATGCGCCAGACGCCCTCAGACGCCGGTTGCCTTGTGCCCTACATCTTGCTTTTACCCTTTACATCTCCCCGATCCCGCTCACCCCCGACCTTTCTCCATCCGGCTCCCCCCCCTTATTGTTCGCTTTTGCTGCGGATTCGTCCACAGTCCACTTCCCTTCCTGACGGCCCAGACGCCCGCTCCCAGGCACCCTACACCTCACCGATCCCTTTGGATTCCTGCTCACCCCCGGCCTTTCTCCATCCGGCTCCCCTCACATTTTTTCTCTTCTTGTTGCGGATTCGTCCGCAGTCCACTGCCCTTCCCTACGCCATCCGGCTTCCTCCATCTTCCCTTTACCCAATCCCATGACAGCTACTTCTGATCTGCCCGACACATTCCGATCCTTAAGCCTGATCCGCCCGACGCCTTTAGTATATTTCACATTCCGCCTAGCGCCTTTGGTACTTTTCACCTTCTGCCCAACGCGTTCATCGGCGCCGCCAGATCTTCTGCTCTCTCTGAAGTGCCTTCCACCTAACCCTTGATAATATAGCTCTTTGTCCGGAGTCTCCCCATTGTATTACTGGCCAC